>JBBPNE010000338.1:0-26428 GCA_038090735.1 Xerocomellus amylosporus | reverse complement strand
GTTATTACCACATGCCTCACCTCTTTCATTAAGGCAGTGCCTTCTTCATGGCAGTGCTTGATGCACACCCCCTATGCATGTTTATTTCTTCTCTTCCATTCTGCCACCGCCGTGCGGTTGCCTCATGTTATTCTTCCATTCCACGGCTATGCTTGATGCATGCCGCTACCTCATGTTACAGCATACTTAGCCTATGTTGGGACCATATCGGTAGATCCGGTATATACAAGTACATACTTTATTGTTAGTATATATAGGCCGCAAGTGCCAGCCAGAGAACTACAGTTTAGTTCTCTTGGTCTTTCCCCACAACAGCCAGTTAGAACAACTCCTAGACCAATTGCTAGTGCTTTTGGCTAGTACCCTTTGACGCTTCCTTCTGAGTGCAGTTGACGCTGTCACCTGTTAGGTTGTTTGCTTGACGACGATTCCCTAGAGCACCACCAGGACGCTGTTGCCACTTGGGTCGTTTCACTGACTCTGCTTCCCTGGACACTTTATTCAACTCTGAGCTTAATCAACCTTTACCATCATCAAGGTTGGCTTTGGCGGCTCTAATGCATTCTGACCTGAATCAATTGCCACCCCCATCGTCCCTGCCACCACTGTTATTGTGCTCACAAGACAGGACACTACTAAACCTTCTTGACTCTGAGCTGAATACCCTTCACCGTCCTTCGCCATCCCAGTCTGTCTCTTCACAAGACAGGCTATTTGACCTGCTTCCCTCAGATCTAAATAATCTGCCTCACCATCCTTCACCATCCCCGCCAATCCCTTCACAAGACAGGAGAGAGCCACTAGATCAGCTCCTCTCCTCAGATCTCAACAATCCACCTCACCATCCTTCCCGCCCCCTCACGTTTCACCGCCTCTAGCCAAATATGGTGAGGACCAGCAGCCATCTGGTGGTGAGTCACTCACTCATGTGGTTTGAATGCCGGAACCATCTAAATTATTTACAGGTACTTCCACTCCTTTGGGTTTTCAGGAGTCATCCATAGATCACACTCAATCCTGGCCTGAAACATTGGAAATGGTGTCATGCCTGTACAAGATAGTTGGCGAACACCGATGAACTCACCTTGGAGATGAAGAAAATCTGGACGCGCTCCTGGTCAGGAAGAAGTATTATGAGGAGGTATATGTGGAGTTGAAAATGCAAAATGCAATGCTCTGGGAAGTCCAAGATCAATTGCAAGCTTCAGAGAAATGCTTGATGAGGTGTTTGCAAGGTTGAAGCTTCCATGTGTAGATATTGTTAAATGCCACAGATTAGTATAGTCAATCAAAACTTGGTTCGTTGCTTAGCATCAAGGGTGGGCAGTGGATGTGGGGGCATGGATTGCCCGGGTATCATAACAGCTGAACAGCAGCAGGATGTTGGCAAGACAGCCCAGAGGAGGAAGTTACTTATAAGGTTGAAAAATAAACCCCAGCTACTCCCTATGGTGCCCTTGTGTATCCTCACATCAGATGCCTTCTCAAGAACATAAATGGGAGATATACACAAGTTCATTGAATACAAATATGGTAACCAATATGTGGCCGAATAACATCCCACTAATGGGTTGTCAATCAGTGAGACTAGGCACGGAAACATACATATAGCATCAGGGATGGTCTCAGCAGAAGATATAAGTCGACCAGCAGCAATGGACTCAGCTCAGTGAACGAGCAATTGGGAGTGATGGACTGCCAGTGAGGATCGGCCAAACAGTGAGGGACTAGATTTGTCGGCCAGCCAGTAGGATCCATCAACTGGCGAGGCAAGTGACTAGGTCACATGGGCCAGAAGTGATGGGCCGACCAGTGAGGCAGGGAATTGGGGTCATAGGCCAGCCAGTCATGGACAGGGGTGATGTGATGTGCCCACTGGCAAGAATGGGACTTAGGGTGGTTTGCCAGCCAGTGAGGGACAGGCAAGATGTGGTGGGCCCACCGGCGAGGCAGGAAATTGTGGTCATGGGCCAGCTAGTGGGGGACAGGCAAGGTGTAATCAGCCCACTGGCGAGACAAGGACTTGGGGTCATGGGCCAGCCAGTGGGGGACGTGCCAGGAGGTGATAGGCCCACTGGCAAGGCAGGAAATTGAGGTCATGGGCAACCGAACTCTCATCAACAAAGATGAGTTGCTCCGCTGTATACTCTACGATATGAGTGACATATTCAAGGTGTTTCTGTGCTGATCTTTCTGCTGCAATGTGAGTGACCTGGGGAAAATGTACATTAGTTATTGTACTAGTGATGCCATTATACTTAAGATAGGGCACATCCACAACTTTCTAACATCACGTGAAAAAGTGTGACTTTGCATGATTTAATGCTCGAAATCGAACTAGTAATTACCGAGGCAAAAAAGAGTCATTCTAATGCCATAGAAAACTTGGAAAGGAGAGCTACGAGATTTTGTTGGACATAGATTTTTTGTTTTCACTTAGTGGAAAAAGTAGTGTATTAACTCGAGTTCACTACACCCAAAGAACTCACCAGCGAGAGTGTTTAGAAACAGCCACCTCGTTATGCCCAAAAGGAAGCAGTATACTCAATCAAGGATCGACAATCTTAAAAGAAAAAAGGCAGACAACGAGTTAAATGACAGCAATGAAAACGAGAACCCAAGCTCACAGGTCACTCCGACTCGACAGAGCCTCCAAGTCCACAATTCACGGGCATCAGCAATCTCGAATACCACTCTCCATGGCCCGCCGGGGTCTCGTAGTCCTCACCAATCCTATTTCACCAGCCTGGGTAGTGTCGAGATGTGGAACTCTCAAGAGTTCTACTCGGAAGCAGTAGATCCAGGCCCGGAAAATGTGGGGACGACTTGGCAGCCCACCAGGACCATGATGAGTAGCACAGGATCCAACTCAGACTCGGAACAGAGTCCGAGTCCACTCAGGCTTTGGCCGGTATGCCGTGAAACGACCTTGGACTCAGACTTACTGGGCTTGCCAGTGGGGGGCATTTCAGAATCAGTGCCACTAGAGTTTATACATGGCGAACCCTGGAGTGAATACAAATTCATCCAGGAAAGCAGACTCTGCCACAGCATGACAGGAGGGGTGGTACTAGAAGGGGACTTTATTCAAGGGAATGGCCATTATCCTTGAGGAACGTGGCTTCACGGATGTCGCAGATCTAAAGGCACAATGCAAGGACTTCAAATGTTTGAAGGATGCCACCAATTGTTGCTGCCGATGGATTTTATATACACAGCCAGATTTTGTGACAGTCGAGTCGTTATTGGAGGCACACTGCAAGGCTCGGGGTTATCAGCTCCTCTTCCTCCCTAAGTTCCACTGTGAACTGAACTTTATTGAGCAGTGTTGGGGTTATGCAAAACACCTGTACCGTCAATTCCCTGCATCATCAAAGGAAGCAGATCTTGAAAGCAATGTTCTTGCTTCATTAGACTTGATCCCACTGATCACGATGTGTCGGTAATTAGCATACCTATCCAATTTCAGTTCCGACTCTGACACTGACATTCTGTATAGATTTGTGACTCATTCACATCAGTTTCTCGATGCATACTCAAAGGGATTGTCTGGCAAACAAGCTGCATGGGCTTCGAAAAAGTATCAAGGGCATAGAGTATTGCCCAAAAGCCTCATGAAAGATCTGGAGGATGCCAATTTATAATTTAGTGTCTCTACTGCCAGTAATATTTGATCCACTCAGTCAAGATCTCACTTTCACTTCAGGCCGAATCTCTATTCCTGATTTAGAGATTTTCCACCACTTCCGGGATGCTAAGTCAATGGTCACGCAGTGTCACAAGACCCTGACGTTGGAGGGTTGTGGATGCGCCCTATCTTACCTTTTTCATTGTAAACCTTGTTCTGTGAAGCGCATGCCAGACTGTTGAACTTGAGACCTCAACACCACATGATCTTGCCAACATTTCCTGCAGCTCATCCAGATACAAGTCTGGAGTCTTTTGAATGGAGCCTAGCAAAAACTGTAAAGCTGTCGTTATTTGTAGTTCCTGGATCAAAGTTGTATCATACCTCAACATTGACATCTCACAGGTGACGATGACTTTTCGGGTTGCTTTCATCTGGATCTTTGTCTTTGATCTGGTCCAGGATAGCCCCACGGATGTTGAAGTGCGAAATGATACATCTGATAGAGTGGGTCAACAGTTCGAGACACAATGCAATCTGGTCATGATCGAGTAGCCTAGAGAGTCGTATAACAGCCCACTGTAGTTCGGGAGAAGCTTTTTGACCTTGCCCCATGACTGTGAAGTACTTTTGATCACCTGTTTAGACTGAGAGAAAGGAAACTTACTTGAACACGAAATCCCAGAGCCCTCAAAATTTCAAAAAAATGAAACCATGAATTTTGGACCTGGTCAACTTGGGATGGATACCTAGGGTTGGTAGGAGTCAAATGGTATAGTTCTAGTCAAATTTCAAGGGCACATTGAGGCAGTATGGAGGAGAGAAGGTGGGGCATGTTTTTATGAGTACATTTCCCATGTGGCCAAGTTGCCTGAAATAGACAGTAAGGCAACAGCTGTCATTCATGAGTTTGACAGAATCCAATGTGCAAGGCCCCTGATACCAACTTCTATTTCATCAGTTGGCACATTGAACTTCACAACCTCAACCTTTATGGGAACAAGGATGATGTCGGATTTACATATGTCGACACTTCATCTGGAATATCAATGCCACTCACCGCAGCCATGGTGTTAGATTGGTGATGTGCATTTGTATATATGTGTATGTATATATTAAGTCATTACTGCCTTTTTTGGGTAGACCAGACTGGGACAAGTCTTTCCAAAAAAGGAAATCCCTAGAAAACTGGACTGGACTGCTCAAGTCTGGTCTTTCATGTAACACTCTCAGCAAATACTATAGCATTGGGCAATTCCTGCCCTCTCTTTAGATTCTGTCAAATCTCACTTGGAACCTGTGGACCAAGCGGTAGCATGGACTCTTGGCTTCTGACTGGACCTTGGATGATGTCATTCCGTTCAGGGGCCCAGGAGATATGATTGGTTTCAGGTTGAATGTCATTTTCTAGACATGGTCATATATACTACTTATAGTAAATCCAAATAAATATGGGAAAATTCGGGGAGGTAGTCGTATATAGGGGGTGGCAGTGCAACCTGGTTGCGAACCAGTTGCAACCAGTCTTTCATTTCTTCCTAATTTCAAAAGACTGAACCACGTGCTGTTGTAAATCAAGCAAGACTGCAACCACTAAAGACCCGTCTGCAATCTTTTTCCAATCCTGCAACTGGACCTAGGAACACTATGTATATATAATATTTTCCATTGTGAGAATAAGACTGTGCAACTACTATCAATAAGGTTCCGAACTCTAAGAAAACAATATCCAAAGCATACCCAATATAGCATGATGAAAATGAATGATACTAAAAAGAGTCCAATGTTAGTCTGATCAGTTTTATTATAAGAGCATATTTTTGGGCTTCAATTGCCTTTACTTGTTTTGTTCCCTCTTCTTTTGGATATGCATATGTGTGCCTTCCTCTTGCGACTCACATGGTCTGTGCACGTTCATGCCTACTCTGCAGTCATTTCCTTGTTTCCTCTTCGGACTTACCTTCCATTTCTGGTAGTTGCACTCACCCAGTGACTGCTCTATTATCCTCCATTTGGTCAGTGGCAGTTTCTGCCTTTTATGTCTTCCTCTGGCATAGTACTGCAGTACTGCATGGTCCGTGCACTTTCACAGTTCACTATATAAGTAGCACAGTCTTCCCTGTACTTGCTCCTTGTCTGATTCTATGCAATTCATTGTGTAGTACTAAAAGGTCATCCAGCTAGGACATTGTCCCTAGTCTGAGCTTCTAAGGCGTCTTTTGACTTAGTCAGATCCTCCTAGGTGTCTTCGCACTACACTTGAGTGCGTGCTATGACTTTGGTTCTACGCAACAGCATAACAATAGTCAGGCTACTTTCCAGCCACCTCAAGCCACAATTCGTTGTGTTCAACTCAGGAAAAAGCTGCACATAATTTCTTATTCTACTCAAAAGAAACTAAATTGTGCTAATTACATTATTCCAAACATCACATTACTTGTGCGGTTATACACAGACTAGATGATTATGGGTAGGCTGAGTGAGGTGCCAGAAGAACATCCATAAATGGATAGCATCACAACAATGTCTTCTAATGATTATGGTTTAGGATGGTACAAATGGGCAAACATTGGCTTCATTGTCTATTGTCCAACATCCTTGTCCTCATTAGATTGAGATGGTAAAACTTGGATAAGTTCTTTTGATGTTTGCATGCACTGGATATGTGATTCAATGAGGATAGGTAAAACCACTTCCAAGAATTATAGTTGCAGAAATGTGCAGAATGATGATCCTTCATACCATGGGAAGTTGGATACAATGATTCTGGTTTACATAATGTACATAAATGGATATCATATAAAGTGTAAATGATGGTGTAGAAAATGTGCACAATGAGGGTTAAACAAGTGTGTTGTTTGAGAAAGGCTACCAGGCCCCTAACCTGGCAGGAATGTAATTAACAAGAGTGGCATAAAAATGAACTGCACCAACCAGACACCCTGGATTCTCATTGCGGATTTTGCTTTCTCAATGACAGTGTGCAGTTGCAGTTTCTTTTTGGGGTTTGATGCTTGCGATAGGTTGTCCGATGCAGCAGAGTATTTGTGGTACATCTGATTACCATTATACAGAACAGAATGCTTCTTTTGAAAGCTTGGCTTTGTTCAGACTATGTTGTTTGTGTAAACACCTTCATGCATGGGCTCCAATGACCCCACACCCAACCAATCCTTCTTGATACCCACCACAATGGCATTTTTCACTGTCTTGTTTTGAAAAAACCCTTCTGCATGACAAATTGTTTGAAAACTTTTGCATATTGGAGATTGATAGTGAGTCACAAACAATGAAGGGAATTCCACATTCTGAGGAGACGACCATACAGTCACTTCTGGGTGTCAGTGTTCAGATTGCGTCTGGGGTGTTTACAGATTGCACAAATATGGGGAAACCCCATGATTTTTCTCTAGAGGATGTTCAAATTGTGTATGTAGAATCCACATACTGAAATCTCAGCTTTGGATTTCCCTGCCTTGCCTGCACCCTTTGCGGGTTTTGCCTTTTCCCTATGATGAATGTATAAACATTTCATATACTTAGAGTATGCAACATGGATGCAATTGACTATACCCTTTCTGCTCTTGGCATATTCTTGTGCAGCACTGGGGATCCAATACATGATGTGTACATAGGAATTCAATCCACCTTGCTATCACTCTGATCCTTGCTTGCATATACCTCAATTGGTGCTGCCTTGGATTTTCCTTTGTCTGCTTTCTTTGTAGCAACCTGTAGACCTGTGTAAGTATTTGGCATACTTATGCATGCACAATGTTGCTGTATGATACCTTTCTCCTCATGACAGCCTCAGCTTCCTAAAAATCATCCTAAACACACAAACTACAAACCAAATTGTTGTTCACACCTTGGACACTCTTATCCTCATTATTGTTGATTATTATATATAATGTCCATGGCCTCTACTACATTCTACATGAGATTGCATTCAAGTTGATCAGACACATGCAGCCTGTGTTACATGAGGTGTCAACTAGAGTCAAAGTAGAACAACGTCTGGGTCTGAGGAGGAGCTCACGAAGAGTCACAACGTCCCAGAGGCAGAGGTTTGGATGACGAAGGGACTTAGGGACTTGAGGAACTTTGGAGGCCTCAAGGACACCGGAGATAAGGGACAAGAGTCAACGCTGTATTGCATAGATCAAAAGTGGAGTACAAGATACAGACGGTGAAGTATATATACCAAGGGCCACATCATCAGAGAAGCCAAAAGAACGCCATAGAACTATGAGTAATGGGAACTACGAACCAATACAATAGAATCGGCTAGAGGAGGGATTGTTCCTTGGAGACAGGGAAGCAATAGTAGACAATTAAGATAAGTGAGTACGTCTCTCCCAGTAGTAGCGTTAGAATGGTGTGAGACAAGGTACAAAGGGAGAACGTGAGAAGAAGGGAAGAAAAAATTGTAACATTACCCTCTCGTTACCAATGAGTACCACGTTACTCGTTCTGTCTACTTTAAAGGTCTCTCGCACCAGCCGCAGGCGATCCCAATACGTTAGAGTATGCGCTTTCATCCCATACCTCAGACTCCAAGGGAAGAAGGGTGGAGGATGCAGGGGGGGTGCTTAATCAATCTGCCAAAGAAGACGGAATAGTAGAGGGGGCTGGGTTGCTTTGACTGCGAAGCCAGGAGGAGTAGGCGGCTCTGTCTCCAGGAGTGGGGGATAGTGGATTGGCAGAAGGAGATGCGATTTGAGGAGGGAGTATCGGAAGGGCGAGTGATTGATTGGGACAAGTGAGAGAGGTGTGACCACGCTGATGGCATTCACGACAAGTCATGGTAGAACAGTAGGTAGAGGAGCGAGGTCGACAAGGTGGAGGGGAGAGGGAAAGCAACGGTTGTTCATCAAGAAAGGCCAGCACTCTGGTGAAGATGGGGGGACCAGACACCCTGAGATGGGCATCGTGTTCAAAGACTAAGTCGATCATTCCGAGTTGATCCATGGTGGAGAGGAGACGTTGATTGATATCGGAGTAAGCGTAATAGAGAGCGCAGGCAAAGAAGCGAACTTCGGTGGGAGAAGGTGAAGGATTATTTTCTAAGTGAAGGGAGAAGTTGTTGACTCGTTGGGTCGTCAAGTAAGCAGATAAGAGATGTGAGAGAGGAGAATCGGGGTGAACACCACCTTCCAGAGCGACGGTGAGGCGGGAATCGACAAGGGCCAACTGGAGCAGACTGATGTCTGAATAGGAGGCATGCTCCTGAAGTCTGATAGCAAAGGGGTGGCTGGAAGGCTGGGACATTTTGTGGCGAAGAGGGCAACAATAATAATGGAGGTGACGACAAAGATGGCAAGGAAAATGCGGGCTCCAAGTATGAGTGGGTAAGAGGACATTCACTAGGGGGGTACTTCACGAAGAGACGCCGCTTCCTAGGAAGAGAGATGGAGGAAGCTAAGGAAGATGATGAGTCGACTTATAACTAGATAATAGTGTGGGAGCATGGCGGAGATCACTCTCAGGTTCCCAGGTATTTTCTGAGGAAGGATAGCCTTTCCATGAGGTCAGGTACAGTTGTCGTCCAGGTGACCCCTTGTGAGAGACTATGTGATCGACTTCGTATTCTTCCTCATTATCTATGAGGTCAGGTGGTGGGAAAGAGAAGGAGGGACCATGTGCTTCGGTTTGGCAATAAGAAGATAGAAGAGAGGTGTGGAAATCATCATGTATTTTCCATGTGGAGGGAAGTCAAAGCTGATTGAAGGGTAAGACAGCCTGAGATTTGTGGCTTCTAACCACACCTTGTCACCAACTTTCCAAGGGGAAAACTTCCGAGTGGATCTTTCTGTCATGATCCGACGGGCAGTTTCATGAGCTGCGAGGGCTTCCTTTCGGGCGGTTTCCAAGGAGGAGAGACGACTTTCAAGAGCAGGAAGGAAGGTTTTTCCAAGGGGAGGATAAGTGTGAGGTTCATATCCGAAGAGAAGAGAGAAGGGAGAGGTTTTGGTGGAGCTATGAGGGACAGAGTTGTGGACAAATTCTGTGGAGGTGAGGAACCTAGACCATTTCTGAGGGTTATAGGCGCAAAAGATCCGAAGATAGGTTTCAACCTCTTGATTGGTTCATTCAGTTTGTCCATCGGTTTGGGGATGATAAGCGGTGGAGAGGCAGATGTCATATTTGAGGATACGAGCTAGTTCTCTGGCAAAGGCAGAGGCAAACTGTGGGCCTCTATCAGAGATGATAGAGTCATATAAGCCGAAGTGTTTGCATACAAAATCGAAGAAGAGCTGAGCTACTCCGTTGGCATCGATGGTTTTGGAGCAGGGAGCAAGGATTACCCCCTTAGTAAGGCCATGGTCGACCACGACCATTAAGGAGTCATGGCCATCAGATAAAGGGAGTCCAGTGGCAAGGTCGACAGAGAGTTGCTTGAACGGAAGGATGGAAGAAGACAAGATGGGAGTTAAAGGTGTATTGGTCAGATGTGTGAGGGCCTTGTTCTGTTGACAGATTGCGCAACCAGTGACAAAGTTAGAGACAAACACAGAGAGTCCCGGCCACCAGAAGTCCCGTTCAAGGACAGCTTTGGTGCAAAAGCGACCCAGGTGACCAGAGAGTGGGGAGTCATGGATTGAGTGGAGTAGAGAGGAACGAGCGCTAGGGGGAACATACATTCGGCCCTTGAAATAGAGATGGCCATTATCGAAGGTCCAATCGGTGAGGGAGGAGCGAGGGAACAGGGGGGAGTTGTCTGCGGGGTTTTGGAGGGCCTGGAACGACATAATACATTGCATTTGTAGTACTAGACCATATTGTCCGCTTCAAAGTGCTACATCGGACACTGTAGTAATATATTATAAACATCCTAGGCTCGGTCGCCGCATCGGGTGCTACCACACGTTCTTGCCCGGCATGGCTCACATTGGGCGTCGCATCCGTAGGACGGGAGGGGCCATGGCCATCATGGCAACTGTTGGTCATTCCCTTTGTGGAATCGAAGGTGGGCGGGGCATTGGGCCTGTGGGATGGGAGGCGAGGCACAGCGGCGGTTGTGATGTCCATTTTGGGGCATCCTGGCACCTGTGGTGAGGCGGCGATGAGCAGCGTCGCCGTCACGGTGGCCATTGGAGCATTGCAGCCATGGGGGGCACATGGCCATTGGGCATTGCACCTATGTTGAGGAGGCTGTTGGGGCGTCGCGCCCATGGGATGAGAGGTGTGGCGCCATGGCCACTGACCAGTCGACCGTTGGAGCATCGTGCCCGTGGTGAGGTGGGATGAGGTTGTTACAATCGCCGTTGGGGTGTCGGGCCCATGGGATGGAGGTGCCATTGTGCCCGGTGAGGTGGGATGGGGCCGTCGCAGCCATTGTTGGGGCGTCGCACCCGTGAGCATCGCGCCCGTGGTGAGGCGACCGTTGAGGTTGGGGATAGCACCAGCCCGGTGGTCAGGTGGTCGTCGTGGGATGATTGTCACTGTGGCAGTGGCTGGTGGGAGTCCAAAGTCATACACTGATGTGGGAGAGGTAGTGAAATTTTCTGTGGGTATATTGATGGTTGTTTATATTGGTGGTTGTTTGGTCGAGCTCACGCAGCGCTGGCAGAGTATCGTGCGCCTGTGTCGAGCTACTAACAGCTTGCACAAACACGACAGACAAGTCCACAATACTGGGTCCGGGAAAAATTGGTAATGTTAATTGACTCCATCGAAACTGACATATTTATGGCATTCATTGGGCAAACCATATAGCTATTATGATCTAATATGTAATTCCATGGCCCTATGGGCACCCCTGGACCCACAAGCGTCAGGCTCGGACTATCTGGTTTGCTGCAGAGCAATTTCGAAGCACGGATGACTTAACAAAGTATGAATCATGATGACATTTACGCAGATGAATCTTCTTAAGCTACGGACGGAACACAATGGGAATGCTCTAAGTTTAGAGATGACGGGGTCAAATCAAGTGTACATAAGGTGTCTTGTAACCAACGAACAGGGAGCATCTGCAACCGCCCGGTCGCCATGGCACGCAGGGGGGAGAGAAGTCACATTGGCAACCAATTTCCTTTCTTCAAAAGGATGTGCAAGTTGCATCCGTAGACACCCACTGTCGTCAGTGTGCCTTTGCATCTCTGCGCACGCAAATGATAGCTCGCATGCATGATTGTCCTCACCGGCCTCGAGATCCGTCAAGCAGGACTCTACGGGGGATTGGAGAAGATACCCCCTGTGAGGGCAGCTTCGAGGTTGAGGAGTTTGAACGTCAAACTCTCGGTAGTACAACAACAGTCCCCATGAAGCCTAGCACATCGAGAGCTGCCGGGCGACGATGGCGAGAGGAAGTCGGTATGCCATGTGTGTCCGCAAGCGAGCGTAAATCGGCCTGAGTGAAAAACGGAAACTCTTCAACCAAACATCGAACACTTTCTGACGTTACAGAGGTAGATGGAGGCAGCATCTAATGCCTGTTGTTGAATCCTGACAAAGTAAAAATCCTGTACTCGGAGGTGTTGGCCCAGACGTGCCAAGTCTGCGTGGAAGAGAATAAATGATCCGAGAGCAGTAACTGCCGCACGCCGAGGTTGGTAGCATCTTGCACTGTCCGAAGTTCAGTCGACGAGAAGCACCGGAACCAAGACGAAAAAAATTGACTCAGGAATGACAGTTGATATGAAAGATCGTTGACGCTGTACTGAGTGTATGCCCTAACTAGTGTAAAGATGAAAGTAGACATGTGTTTCGCGTATGCGGGAATCACGTACCAAAGATCTTCCCACTCGAGCGGGAAACAGGATCAAACGTGCGCAGAATGTGACAAGCAAAGCGACAACGGTGAACGACACTGAGAGTAGCGGTTTAGGAGGTGGAATGATGAATGCTCATGGTTACGTCAAAGACATGCGAGGGGGCAGCCAGACTGAAGACCTAAGGAGGCTAAATGACTTGTACTGATGACCAAAACGAGCGACGAGCAGTACAGCCTTGTGCTCCAGAAGGTGCACCAGAAACGTGTAAGGACGCGAGCAAGCAAGTCGAAAACGGGAGGCGGACGATGCGCAACGTTGCTTGAGAGAGAGTGTCAAGCGGCCATAATAGTGTGGAGCCATATAGGAGTGGGGATGGCAAAGAACATTACATAAACCACGGGCCGTCTGCGGTCCGGTTGAGACGCTGGAGACACACATTATGGATCGTGAGACCTGGACCCGAAAGGTCCAGGAATTTTGGCAGGGTAATAAATCTGATACAGGAGTAACAGACCATACAATACCTTGCTTGTAGCTGTAATATAATATTATCACCGCCTTGCAAGATAAGTCAGTTAAATATAATACCTTGCATTTGTAATACAATATTATCACAACCTTGCAAGATAGATCATCTAAATACATTGAAATATGTAGCATACATGACAATATAAACTGTTCACAACAAAGAAAGTACTGATTGAAAATCCCAAAAATTATCGGGATCTTGTGTTTCTCCTGATGTGACACTGCACGGAATAGCATGTCGCCAAAGATGCTCGAAGTGTTTCAAGGTTTAAAATTTACATTTCGCAGCGAGCGGCTTTCACTTGAGAACCAGCGGTGTGTTATCGAGCAAGGAATGCTCGAATCCGAACTTCAAGTTGAATTCGAACCAGAAGCTTGTCGTACTGCTGTACCTACACCGTCTACTTGTACTTATCAACTGTAACCAAGCCGACCATATCACATCTTACTATGATCTTAACCGTGGCCGTGCGCCTCACCTTACCTCGGAAACCTGAGGTAAAACTCCGACGCTACCTCGACCTCACCTCGACCTCACCTCGCGGCAGCATTACAAGTTGGAGACAAGGTCTGGTGACCAGATCGGTCAACCAGAGAGAAGGCTCTCAGAGTCGCGTGACTGGAAGCCAATAAAAAAATGCGATTTTTCGCGTCGAAAAATCACCCATGTTCGATGAGCTTCCCCAAGTACCTGTCGACGTTCCAGGGGCGCTGCGACTCCCAAAAAATATACATGTACATATTCAAGTACTCGTACAATACAATGCAGCCCGCAAACTGCCTCCTTTTCTTACACGCTCACTGTATTGGTACAACATGGCGCAAGGTCTTCGATTTCCGCCACGGCCATCGATCTCGCTCATTCATCCCCGACAGTCACCCAGCTATCGCGACTCGACGTCCTACAAAAGGTGAATCAATACTTCCTTCAGCACACACCCCGGACGAACACACGAACATCGCACCTAGAACCATCGTCTGATTCAGCACCCAGCGCCCACCTCCCATTGGCAATCACCAACTTCACAGTTTTGACTTCGAACCCACGGAAATCCAGATCCAATCGGAACCTCGAGGCGGTGGCGGCGGCATCATCGGTACCCACATCCACATCCACATCAGGCACAAACGACAGCGCCGCCTTGCGGTCCTCGAGCAGGTTCGTCAAGTAAGCGTCTACCACCCGGACGTTCGGAGAGATTCGGAGTTGGACGCGTCCGTGACCGCCAAAAGCTTCGTACAGTCTCAGGATGACCGTCTTGCTCGCGCTCTTGGACGCAAAGTCGTCGTCCTCGCCTCGCTTTATCGTTTCAAGGAAGACGTTTTGGGAACCCTCGAGCCAAAACGACGATCTGGAAACGATCGACGGATGGTGATCGACATTCTGAGGCACGGCTCTCACTGTGTAAGTGTATGGACGGGTCAATTTCCCAATCAAATCCTGGCAGTCTTGGAAAAGGTCTTTACTCACCATGAAGGGGAGAGTTAAAAATATAAGCGGCCTTTGGCACGTCGGACTCCAAGAAGGAACCGACGTGTGGCATGACTGCCCACGAAAATTCATGTTTTCCTATATGTGCGATATGTGAGCTGTTTCCGCATGATATGAAGGCGTGAAACACTGGCCTTGATCCTGCTCGGCATCGGGAGCCGTCGCTGCCCTCAAGAGAGAAAGACGAAGGACATTTCCTTCGCATGCATACCCGTACTTCGACTCGGATAAGAATGCGACACCATATCCGTATTCGCTGAAATCGGCAAACTGGGAGAGAGCATTAAAGGAAGCGAGGTGCAAGACAAGGTCAGCATCATACCTTGTGACCACAAACTTCAAATTTGGCTGCGTCGTGTGTGGTATTCTTGTGTGTCGGTCGCTGGACCCACCCGAACTGAGATTCGTACGTGGCAACCGTATTATTGATGTTGAGTGGCAACTCGACTATCATGACCAATTGTCGAGGGCTAGAGGACACAGTAATCAAGTACTCACATTTCAAGATTTTATGTCTTTCGTGCCAATCTACCTCGGCGTCGAAGGTAAAGAGTGGCCGCGAATTCTCCTTCGTAGTGTCTACAACATGGTCATCATTCGCATTTCAAAGCTTATCATATGACTGGCTTACTTGAGAAGGCATCAAGAGAAATCTATTGAACATCAATCATTGGGATGGACGGAACGCAATGTGTCAAATACGAACGGTGACGTTAATTGTGCTCTTTCCAACCTTGACCTGCGTTTGCACAGCGGCTCTGAGGGGTCCTTCAGTAACGACACGAACACCAGAGAACTCTAGGAGTGTCGGCGTTTCGAGATGGTGTATCTCGACATCTATGGAATAGGAAAAAAATATTATGGGAGGATATAAAGAATGTCGGACTTCAGAACGAACCCCATGCATCCCAGTAGTTGGGTCGATCCTCGAAAATCACGAGTCCTCCGGTGCTGCCTTCCGGGATTAGCTCTCGTTCGAGCTTTACATCATACAAGCTGGTGATGCGTCCTTGCGAAATCGTGAGCTGCAGACTTCGACCCCTCAGAACGATGTGGTCTGAGCCATTGGTGTATGCTGGAGACATGTCCCATCAGATTGAGACTTGCTGAGCTACAGCACACTTACCAGATACGGGTCCATGTTCAGTGACAACCGCTGGCTGAGCAAGTATCTGATTTTCTTCGGTCTGAAGTAGTACATAACCATGCTTTCCGTCCACGGTCGTCTGTGCGGGCCCCGGAAGTAAGTTCTGACTGGTTCCATATGTAGGTATCTTGACGATATCACGACGAGCGAAGGGTGTCGTATTGACTCCTATGAGGTTGAACGGCTGCGAAATCGAAGAATTCCCGGACAGAGGTATGGAATCGACGAGAAGGACGCCCAGAGCAACTTCAAGGAGAGCTTGACAATCCTTGCGTACCTCGGAATACAGCTGTTCAGCGTCGTCGTATACCATTCCGCTGTCAAATAGTCAGCTTAGTGCTCTGTCGTTCTTATAGAGGCTTACATAGCAGATCCGGGAAGAACTGAGGCCAAGAACCAATTAGATAATCCAGACTACTCCCGTTTCACTTCAGACGTACCATCATGGACTATACGAATTAATTAGTCACGGAATAAAGAGCAGTCGGCTGCACAAACATTGATTCAGGAGAACTTTCTCCCAACAATCATCGATCGTCGCCTTCGGATATACATATGAGCTCCGTGCAGAGTCGAAGAGCGTTGCAAGAGTTGCGAGGCACTTGCGGAACTTTCAGCTTGGGACGGGGGGTTATGTTACGTTTCCATACCTCAACATCCCGCAACAAGATCTCGCTCTTCCTGTTTCCCTTTTTAATGGAACCTCGATAACCCAACGATATGATCCACAAGTCTACTTATTCAACATCCTCACTCACTGTGGGAAGTATATGTGCCACGGTGGAACTGATGAGAGGATAAGACGGATTACGGCATCATGTAGAAGAAGACAGTATACCTCGAGATACAATTCACCACGCCTGCCACAATGAATAAAATGGCACAAAGGAGATTGAAAAAGACGTACCAGACTGGAAGTGTTTTACCTTCCTTTGATTCTCGCTCTATGTCTTCAAAGAACTGTTCCACAGTGCTGCCCATGCTCACAGGCGGGAGTTCGCGGTGAGTGTTGTTTACTGCTCGGATTCGGCGAAGCTATCCAATTGTCAAAGATGGAGCACATTTGTATGGGCACAAACCCACATTCTCAAGCATCTTTGGGAGAGCACCTCCTCCACCATCACCGTTTCCGAAGACGAGAAGGGCGGAATCGTTCGATTCAAGATTCTGTCATGGTTGAGCAACAGAAATCACTGGTGGAGTACAACTAACCTTGTGATTTGAGATACCTTTGTTCACATCTCCGACGGTTGCTTGTGCTGTGTAGGACTCTACAAAGTGATCCCATGACTACGATCATCCAATATGAGCACCGGGTAACTCCTACCAACTGGGGTCATGTGACACAAGACCTGAGTGCCATCGATGCCCACCCAATTGAAGGTTGAGTGAGGAAAGGCATTTCTGCACACGTCGCAGTTCGTTATTGACAAGCTTTAGTAGACTGCACGACGTACATGTTGTTCCTGGCGGGATGATCAATCATGAGAAGCTCTCTCGCACAAACTAACCATCACACCTACCAGGAGAGCTTTTGCGTGAAGAAATACTTCATGCCCGAATCTCTGATTAACTGGGGATACGCAGCAGTCAACCCGAACGAATCGGGTAGCCAAGCTGTCTCGCATCGTTGGCCGAATCGAGACTCGAAATAGCGCTGGCCGTAAACAAACTGGCGAACAAGGGCCTCACCGGATGGCATGTTTCCGTCATTTTCAACCCAGGCACCACCGATGAGATGAAATTGCCCAGACGCGACCTTTTCTTGGATCTTCTTAAAGAGGGGCGGATATTGCTGTGTTGCGCCCGAAGTCAGCCTCCTTATCTACATAGGCTTAGCGATCAGAATACCTCTTCTAACCACTTGAATTGTTGGGCTTGTGAGCATGCAAATCTGTGTTCCGGATAACGCTCCATAAGATCGACTTGAGTTGACCATGATCTCGCAGTCTTCTGCTGTGTGACTCGGTATGGCCATAGCCAAGCCGTATCCTGTGCGGCGCATTAGCGGATCTTCGTCATATGAGTCGATATCTCACAATGTGGCAGTACGAGATGCCGATAATTTGGGCTTTTTCCGGGCCTTCTTGGTAAATGGCCGCCCCTTTTTCCTGCCAACTTTTTCCAAAAACATCTTCTGCGATCCCTCGCATTTGTTTGATGTTCTCTGGATCGCCTGTCTTGAAAGCGTTCATGATTGCATTTGCAGTCACCAGGGCCTTGTTTTGTAGCGGGCTATTACCTGGCAAAGTATCGACGATCTCTCTCAGCGTGTTGAAGTCCCACATGAGATGCCCTGATAACGATAATAGACGATCAACAAAGAAACCTAAAAACTCTCCCCTCGGACATACATGCATCTTGGTTGGGAACCACTATATCGGCGGATGCCAGGTTGAAGTATCTGTTCGTCTGGATTCCACAAATGAACGGCATTCAAGGAATGAGTTGAGTTGTCTCACGTCTGGAGGTGCGATTATATCACCGCTCCACGGCACTCCAAACATCCCATTGGAGCTAGATTCGATGACTACCTCGTAGGTGCCCCGTTCGACAGCTTCGCGAGGGATGATGTGCTCCACGCGGCGGTCACCACCATCGCCGCCAGTGATGCCTGAAAACGTATAGTGAGTAGATCGAAAACGACGATTTGATTCTCGAGACAAACCTTGCAATGGCAAACCCTCTGGAGTGAATATCATGGCCTCACATCCAGGATCGAACTCGACTGCCAGCTGATCAGAATGATTTCGTTAATACGGCGGAGAAATATACGCACGCTGGACACGATCGTATTCCTTCCAATCAGCCGGAATTGCAATCTTGACCTTCCACCAATGATTTGTCTAAGAAGCGAGACGACATCAGTCATGTTCCTTTGAAGCGATGGCACTTTATGACAGTCGTACCCCTTCTCATTGTGTCAGACGCAGATCACAACGGATTCATATCAGAGAAACTCACAAGATGGCCCAAACGAGTCACCTTTCTTTGCAGGTTTAAACGTCTGTTGGATCGCTTCCTTGAACAAGGGTTTCGACAGCCCGGGGGCGCTCCAGACTTGCAGGTCCACGTATTTGGGACCATCGAGTCTGTGTGTATAGAGCACAGAGGAGAGGTTGACGTCTTGAAAATGACCGCCAAGGAACGTCGAGAGCCGGCTTTGGGTCAAGTTCTTGATCCATTTCGCTCCAGATCCGTAGTTGAGCTCGGGATAATGGCCGCAACCATGGTTGTGGGCCATTCTTATGCCTGTGTGGTGTCGAGGATAGACTAACGCTCTTGCCAGTGATCGGACTCGGAGATGACCTGCGCGAGCAGATGAGGTGTGGTTGAGTACTCAGGCTGCTTGAAACGTTTGTGAAACGCCAAGTCCTGACGCCGCGACTCCGACGCCTCGGAGTAGTGACTCGGATGACCTTATGTTTTTGACCGTCTTATTTGCTGTTAACCTAACCTCCAAGGTAGTACTCAGCGCATTTATGAACACGACTCATGCGGTGGCCCGGGTTCCACACAGAAGCGCCGCGCGGGTGACCGTCTGGCGCGGCGCGCCGCACGCACGCACCATACGGCGGCTTGGTTTCAACTTTCAAAGAAGCACGAGGCTTTCCAGAGCAAGCCCAGCCTGCCAGTGACTCGGAGGGCCACCATCGTCTCGGGGGTCAGCTTTGCGCCTTGTATGTACTAATCACAGAACAGTGAGTGGGCAAGCAGGTAACTGCGACGCTTTGTCACTGATGTGAAATCTGGAAGCAGTTAAAAATGCGCGAGGATTCAGACTCAAGGTTGCGGCCAATTCCATCTGAAAACGTGCCCGTTTCTGCTTCAAGTTGGCACATCAAGACCGGCACGCATGCGGCTTGTCAGATGGGCGCAGCCTTGCCAGTGAGTTCCAGCCTCGACAGCCTGACCTCATGCCGTATAGGAGCAATGAGCTCAATTGCTCAAAGGCTGTGACAACTACTTATTCGAGAGTATTTCACAGGATCACTCGGAGAAGCAGCCGAGTCAAGTTCACCTGATTCTAGAATTCTGCTATCAAGGTTCATCGATACAGATCTGGGCCTTGACTCTTAAACCTTGGATAAACTTGGTGCCAACTTTGCGTCCATGCCTATGTTTGGGAGATGCGCGGCTGCCTCGTTCTTCATTCAGGGGCCTGGCGTGGACAGCATCCTCATGTCGCAGCGGGGACCAACAAATGGACCCACAGAAGTTCTGAGTATTAATAACCTTCAACTTTACCCCCAGCCCAAAACAACGCAACCCACATTGCTCCACGGCCTGTCGCTCTGCCCGCTAACAATTTGCATTCGACTTATATCTCCCCGCGAACATGTCCATCATCATAGAGGTGGACAGTTCTGATGGCGACATCGACTTGGCCTCTGTCAGAGATGCAGAAGATTCGCTTATGGTTCTGAACGACCGTGTGGATGAAACAAGTCCTCCGGATGGCTCTGTATCTGAGGCAGAGGAGTCGCGATCAGAGTCCTCCGATTCATCATTCCTAAATATTGATCTCGACGATGAGATTGATGATGAAGAAATCGATACCACCGAGTCCGTAGATCTCGACGAACAACAAGTGAACCGAGAACTGGAAGAAGTGAGTAATGGTGTGCGTATAGTAATCCACTATACTCACAGATGCATATGTTTTTAGGTTGACGTTGAAGCCACAGGACAATCTCCCTCCGAAGAGGACCTCTGTTCCTCTATTCCGGGAATGTATCGCATTCTCGACTTGATTAGCGAACGTGGTACCAGCGGTCTAGGTATGATGGCACACGACGACTCAGATTAGCTCTGACATCCACAAAGTCGACAAGATTATCATCGCTCAAGATTCGCTCAAGCGTTTCCTGAATGAAATATCGCCCGGCGCTTACATGTCCTTGACGAAGGTCGATTTCAAGGCCCTCGATAAGTTTCAAGTCAAGCCCATTGGGATTTATGGGAGCAAAGAAGAGATTGCTCGCTTTTTGGTTTCCGTAGCCATCATTGACGACACCATGTTTGTCGCTGTCCAGCTCCTGATTCAGTTGTTATCACTGACATCTTGACAGTTCTACCAAGTTGATCGATTCACTGGAAACAAAAACCGACAAGCCAGCTCTCCGCTCTGGCTTATACGCCTGCCGTGTTTTGGAGTCTGTTGGCAAAGAAGAAAGGATATATGTCATCTATTGGCCAGAAGAGTCGACGTGGGACGATGATGCCTCCCCACCTGTGCGCCGAAATCGCGTCACCTTCATGAGGTAAGGTCATGTTGGAACGTAGTGTACGGTATAAACGCTCACTGATGCTTAAATTCTCAGATTCCTGACGAAGATTTGTGATCAAGTCACAGCTCTAATCTCCGACGACCATGCAAAATCCATGATCTGGAGCAATTCGGTCAGCGATGGCCAACTTTCTGAAGATGATGAGGATGATACCGATCGATTATTCACCTTCGAGGTTGCGAAAACGAAGGAGCAAGAGGAAGGTGTTTCCGTACGCCAAGGATTCGAGGCATGTTACCTTTACTATCCTTAATCCAAATATTAATTCACCCGATTATTAGTGCGCCTCCGATGAGCTCGTCGCCACCGAACTACACCCAGATTGTAACATGGACCCCGAGTTCTTCAAACCACGCCTGGTATTTGGCGAAACGAGACAAGGATTTATGACAACAAAATATGTGCCTGTTAAGCGCTCCATCAAGACTCTCAACTCTTTCAAGATCAGCGCGTTCCTACTACAAGATGCTTTGTATGCTTGTTAGACCACATCTTTCTTCGCGTTTCTCTGACTGTTGGCAGGCTGAAGGAACGTCTGCAAATATCAGAGACTATTGGCCCCAAATCACTCCATCAGCTCGTCCGATTGGGGCTCAACAAGCGTTTCCCTGACGAGTGTGGTATATGGGTGAAGGAAGTCAATGCCATTAGATCAGCGTCTCAGAAGGACATGGAAACTCGGCAAAAGAAGGCTCAGGATCAGTTGAGCGAGGCCAGAGCCCAGACGGAATCGAGCATTCGGTTTGCGGTTGTCAATGCTGTATTTTCTCGCTATCCGTTCGCTGCCATTTCTCTCTCCGGTGCCCCGCTGACGAATAAACTTATAGCACGCTCGATCGTAGCCGATGCTTTGCCTCTGTTCCAGCTCTCACCCCTGATGAAGAATCGAGACTGAGTGGTGAGTCGTTGTATCGATTGTTCCGTATTCGAATTGATGACATTCCTTAGAATCCTATTCCAACCTCACAACGATCCACCCGCGTATCGCGGAGAATTTCACCGAAGAACTTCGCCGAGCCAACTGTAAGAATATCATCGACGAAAGCTTCAGAAAATCAAAGGAAAAGATCCTTCTCGTCCTTTACTTATCCCGGAACCTCATTAACATGACCGAGACTCAACTAGCTACACTCGTTCGATCAGTTTCCAAGGATAACAGGCGGCAGTTGCAGACCACCCTGGCCTCCATCCTCCACGAGATCGCGACGCCCGCGGACGAACCACCTAAGCCGACGTCAGCTGAGACACGAAGTGCTGATAAGATGCTCAAGGAAGGTGGCAACGAACCTTCTCTCATCAATGACCCGGACTTCATCGCGGACCTCGAGGGTCTCTCGTCCACTATGCCTGTGTTGCAGGAAGCACTAAAGGCCGCCAAAGATCAGGCCCAGAAATACCTCGGGAACGCTGTGGATAAGCTCTGCCGGGCTCTCCTCAATTCTACTCGTCGCATACAATTAGACGATACCCAGGCGCAGCTGAAGCTCGAAGCGGACCGCTGCAGCGAACAAGACATTCGTGAAGTGGGACGTTCTCTGACCCAGAAAATGAATTCTCTATCAGAGTCGTGTGATTCGCCGTAAGGCTTCTTTGAAATGAAGGATAAGGACTCCAATTAATCAGCGATCTCCAAGGTACACTCTGCGTCTCAAATCCGTGCTGCAATCTAGTAGGAACTTCGGCTATCACCGTGACAAACGTACGCTCAACCTGAGGTAGATTTCCCTGGCTAACAAAGAGTCCCAGGTCCACAGAGCTTTGAGATTACTGGCCATCGAGACGTACTGAAGGAAGCATCGCTGTTGTTCACCATTCATCTCATGCACCTGACCGCACAAGACCAGCATGAACTCCAACTTGATTCATCCAAGGTTCCGAATCCGCGTTTCAAGGAGTCGTACTCCTTCCAGCTGCCAGTGGGGTTCTCGGTCTTGTGAGATTGACATTTTTTATCACTTTTATGCGTGATGGCTGATGGGCTTTCAGGCACTCGCAACTCCTTGAAGGCGACAGACTGCTCCTCGTACTAATTGACCGTAACGCCAACCTCCACCTTCACTTGGATCACCTAAACAACATCGAAAACTCTATCGGACGCGACCGTGGCAAGATGCTTCATCGAGATAAGATTGGCGACGAGTTCTTGTTGGCGTTCGACGAATCTCAGTCTATGCTTGCTGTGATTTCCTGTGAGAAGGTATGCAATCCGTGAGGTTCGAAAGTTGGGTTGAAATTGAAGACCCCATCAGCTACAGCTACACGTTTTTGTTCATGATGATAACCGAGGGTTTACCGCGTCTGGAAGTGCCATCAACCTGAACTCGTGGTATGGTGAGGGGGCGACGATCAAGAAAGCTTGTTTCACCTCAGGAAGCGAGGAGCTTTTGCTCGTCGACTCTCAAGCAATTGCCCGTGTGTTCTCACTGACCACCATGCAATTTCGGTGTGTACCTTTGGTGAATCAAATTATTGTTATAACATTGACGAATTCTTAGGCCGGCTTCTTTGGATCTCCATCACGTCCCGATCGACGTTCATTCTTCTCCAGACGGCTCTTGCTTTTTGGTCGTTACCTCGGATGGCGCTTCTACCACCATAGTTGCTTACCATTGGAGCGCTTTTGGGTCTACCGATGGGATGCCACTCCCCATCGCAGATTGGGCAGGTCACAGTAATCTGGTCATTAGCTCACTCGTCCGCAGGAGCGCTGTCTACCTCCTGAAGCTGGACCTGTCGGCTCACACTTGCAGCTCTGTCGCGCTCGATATCACCCGAAAGGTTACCGAGTTCATGTTCAGGGAGAAGGGCGGCCGTGGCGCTTTGTCAAGAGATTCTCATCTCACTGCGCATAACTGTGTCGTGGACTGTCACGCCGATGTATGGACACGCTTTCCGGTCCTCCCAGCGGTCCAACGTGGTATTATTTCATCGCGCGACCGCTCCCGTCGTTCAATTCTCTTCGTCACCGATCGGGATCATAATCGTTATCAGCCGCACTTTGCTGACATGATCGAGACATTTGAAAGGGCATCGAAGAAACCAACTGGAGATAAGCTCAGCACGCTGCACATCTCCGCGATGACGTTCGACAGTTTCGTAACAAACGTTTCCCCCGATGCGGAGTGGAACGACACATCCATTTTCAATGTTGGAGAATGGGTCGTCGACCTTCTTTGCCACATTCCTATCCATCTGGCACTCGCCAGAGACAATCGGTTCGTTCCGTTAAAGGATGGCGTATACTCTGTCGAGGTCGAAAAGTCACTCCTTGGTGCCGAAATTAATCGTATTGTTGATTCAATATCGTTTGGATGGTACGAGTCCATATTCCAGTCTTACATGGCAGACAAGGTGCGAAGCTCCCATATGCACAACTGCGACGTAAGTTAATGCTAGCCCTTTTCGCAGCCTGTTCGGGTTGTGTCCTCCATGGGAGAGCAATCCGTTGGGAAAAGTTTCACCCTCAATCACCTGGTTGATACATCGTTCGCTGGATCAGCAATGCGGACTACTGAAGGTGTCTGGATGTCTGTGACTCCAACTAAAGAAGCTTTGATCGTCGCGCTCGATTTTGAAGGTACGTCGGTGGTCGAGTTCGTTCTCAGTAATCCATTCTCATAACACCTTTGCAGGGGTCCACAGTATAGAGCGCTCAGCCCAGGAAGATACTCTTCTCGTTCTCTTTAATACCGCAATCTCGAATCTGGTGTGTTTGCATCTATTGACGACAGGAATGGAATCCTTTAACGCCGATCCCCCAGGTCCTTTTCCGTAACAACTTCGCTCTCAGCCGTGATATCACCGGGCTGTTTCAATCATTCCAGTCTAGCTCGACGGTCCTGGACCCCGTCGCGAACCCTGCACTTTTCCAATCCACCTTGGTAATCATCATCAAAGACGTCGTCGACTCCGACAAGGCGGAAATTGCACGAGAGTGAGCATATTGAGAGATATGAATTCCCCAAGTCGTGACGTAGGTTTGTTCCAGGTTCTCGCTTAAGTTTCAACAAATAGTCGAAGAAGAGCAAGATGCCAACTTCATTTCTCGTCTGCACGGCGGCAAGCTCAACATCATCCCCTGGTAAGAATTTGTATCCGTTTCTCGCAAGACTGCATGATTACACCTGCATGACAGGCCAGTTATCGAGTCGAAGGAATTTTACAAATTGTTCCCGACACTGAAGCGGCGTCTCGATCAGCAAGATGTGACGCACAAAGCAGCAGGAGAGTTCTTGCACCTGATGAAGACGCTGATGGCAAAACTCAAGGTAAGACTTGTCTACTAGACAAGTACATGCGCCTGCTAATGTTTTCTAGGCGAACGACTGGGGAGCGCTTACTCGTACGGTTGCGTTGTCCTGTTCTGTTTGGTTGCTGATTTCTTTCCAGAAACCATGGCTTCGCATCGTGCACAGCTGTTGTTGACCCTCTTACCTACCGCCCTAGCTTTCGGTATGCAAGACGTGGAGCCCGAAATAGAGCCGCTGAAGGTAAGATCCGAAACCTTCTGCATGATGGCCGGGCCAATAAAACCGTATTTCTCCCTCAGAACCTGGACACGGACATGCCGATAGACTCTCCAGATACCGACGCTCGCTTCTTCGTCGCCAATGTTGAACACTCTCAAAACATGGGCCGCGAAGAAGTATTATACGTGCTGGTCACAGAATGGGCCGAGTTTGATTCCCGCCAGCTTGTTCCCGATACTCAGTGGGCAGAGGAGCTCGCTCAGTACCTGGAAGATCTGGCGGAAATGCGCATCGACCACGTACGAGCATGGGTCAAGTCCAATTTGACACGTTTCCAGGCTGGCCATGCGAGTGTAATGGAGCTTCAGCGGACACTTGAGAGCGCTGTGATCGACTTAAAGAGCAGCGTGCAACTCTGTCGAATGCAGTGTGCGACTTGCCAACTGTTTTGCATTCAGAGTCGATTCCACGAGGACGCGCATGACTGTAAAACGACGCATACTTGCAAGCAGTCTTGCGAGTATTGCGCGGAAGCGGGTGAGCTTGAGGAAAGGGAAGAAAAGAAATGCTCGATGACGTACGTAACAGCTAAATTTTAACCGAGGAACAATTACCATTCTCTTCTTAGAGCTGGACATTCTGGACAGCACATGTAAGCAAACCTCTCATTAAATCTGCTGTGGTTCAATCATGACTGCCACCTAGATGTTCGGTCAACGTTCATCTGTGCGGCGCGCCGTGCAAACTCTGGGGCAAAAACGGATGTCTCGAAGAATGTGCCAAAGTATAGCCATATTTCGAAAACTCTCAGTCTGCTCTTACTTATGACTTTAAGGTCTCGGGCCACGAAGACGATGACCACCAGTGCGCAGCGGTTACACACGCCTGCGGCGAGGTAACTGTCACTTTTCACTTTCCGCAGTATTATATGCTATATCTCAAATCCTTAGCCATGCGATCTCGATCTCTGCACGTTGACGTCGGCAGACGGATGGTACAAATGCAAAGGGAGGTGCAGAATCTCAGTGTAAGTGCTCATACTGCCGTAGCTATGGTCACGGTCGTTCAATCTCTGTCGTCCTCAGTGACGTTGAGCACGAAAGTCACCAATGTGACGCACAGTACTGCCCCATACCTTGCCAACTTTGCAAGC
>JBBPNE010000337.1:0-26445 GCA_038090735.1 Xerocomellus amylosporus | reverse complement strand
CTAGCAATGAGATTCACGCCCGTGTCACTGGGTATGGCGACCATGGGGCAGCCGAAAACTTTTTCACCATCAGAGCTGGATCCACTGAGTCGTGGTCCAGAAACGAATACCAGGTTGCCTTCGTTCTCAGAGACGACAATAAGAAGACCGAAACATTCATTGTGAAGCCTCACGAGACTTATACCATCGGTTAAATCCATATCGGGTGTCTGGGGGAGGTCGTATCAGTTCCTTCGGTTTCGTGTTGTAAGTTAGCAGATGTGAGCTTGTCGTCGTTGTGTGTCTTGGATAGTATGTGGGTTTTGCAGGAAATGGTGTGCAGGAACAGGAAATTTGCAGACGATCGCGAGGGGTAGGCAAGTACTACTAGTAATCAACCTTCAGAGTGATCACGGCAGAAGCGCCGTAGACATTCGTCAATCGTCGGTACGCCGCGTGCCCGCTGTGGTGCGTGCCAGTTGGTTGCACATGTTAGCGCGAGAGCACGAGAAGCGAGTACACGATGGTCAGGATTCTGAACACCCAGCGATATTTCATGTCGTCAACGATCATGATGGAAGGTTCACTTCCGCAAAGCCGATCTTCCATTATGACGGGACGATCTCCTTGGATGTGAGGATTATGAATCGGATCACACTGACAGTAGGCTCGAGACCACATAATATTTATCCCATGTGCTCCATTGACGTCCCTTCTTGCTCCGCATTCTCCAAATTTCAGACCTTCACAGCTCCGTTACTTACCAGGGCTGGTTACAACGCGTCGTCGGTAAGGGAAATACGCGATCGTTCAGGTAATGTCATGATGCGCCGAAATTACCATGTATTCGGTCAGTGTCTAAAAGCTATGGTGGATTTCGGAGCCATCGGCGAAGGCGCGTTTAGCGCTGAGCGCAGATCAATCGATCGGTGACCTATGACCAGAGACCACCGGGCATCAATTGTATCCAGCCAGTGGCTCCGAGGAGACTGTCGTGCTCTCCGCCACTTCTCCGCAACCTTGCCTGCATTCTTCGCCATTATTCCCGGTTCGCGTGCCTTTCCTTTATGCCCCCGGCCCTCCTGGTGACAGTTGGGATCCTGACGAGATTCCTTTTCGCTGCGCCGATTGTAGTGGCGGCTGTGACCTTGTTTGTTTGCGATGCTTAGGATATGTGCCGTGCCGAGGACCGAGTATGCGGTGCAGACGGAGAATATGCTCGTGATGACGAGCTCGATGCTTCAGTCACCTCATCCATACCATCACCAAGGAGAGAGGAGAGTCACGACGATTGGGTAACAGCTTTACTCGCAGGATCGTCATCAACCTTGTTTTTCAATTGCGGACGAGCAAGGTGTGAAATGATCTGAAGCCACTTTCCCACTGCTACTTTGTGCATAAAAGAAAAAGGGCCATCGTTGCACGTGCGTGGCTCCCCTCTCGATTCGATCAACGTCATACACACGACACCATTGTACAGGGAAAACGGATGGCTTACACTACTGTGTTCACCACCCTGGATGACGTTCTTGCTTTGGGACGATGGGATTTAATGACACGGTGTTTATACGCCAAAGATTGGGTATCTTCGGAGACGGTTGAGAAAGCAAGAGTGTCTGTATACGCGCAAGGTCGTAAGAAAAGTAGCATGTATGCATGGTGCACGTACCTGAGATCGTTGTATATACATAGCAGTATCCGGTCCTTGATCAGGTCTGCCACCGTTCGTTGGACTTGTTTGGGTGGCATGGCTGCGGATGGTACAATCAGACCCACTTGGTATACTTTTGTTAGCTAATACGGGATCATTTTTATCCCACGCGCTCGCAACGATTCCATCTGGGGAAAGGGAGCGTGCACTGCTGTTGGGTCCTGTCCATGCTTGACCGGTCTGTTCTCCTGTATCGGGGTTCCAACAGCGAATCGTGTTGTCGTCCCAGCCAGGGGGGGGCTTACTGCCGTCGGGCACATGTAAGACCCAATCCCGGTGGCCCTCCAACGGACAAAGGACGAGTTTGCCACTCCACACCATACACTCGGATGTCGTCATCAGTGCCGCATGCGAGCTTCGTTCCGTCGGGAGATAAACACATGAAGAAAACAGCCCTACCGACCTCGATTGCTTTCATGACCACGCATATCGAGCACCTCGTAATCAGTGCGCTTGTACGCGTTCTTCCATAACCTTGCCGACCACCAGAATGACCCATACTTGACGACCATATCCATCATACCAAGGCAAATGCCTGCATTTCAACCGTGGACACGACATGGTCCGTGATTGACTTGAAGGCCGTCCAAAGGTCTCGGGTCCTCCAGGTTCGTGTGTTATACCGCCAATGTTCTCACCACGTTTCTGCCACTGAGCGAAAACGGAGCTGGCATTGGATATCGAGTTTGAGAATGGATGGGAAGCGACGAGTGATTGGGGCGACTTAAACAGGCATGGATGGATTATTATTAATCCGTGATTCGAGGTAGAGGACGTACAAGGATGCTCGGCGGACGGTGGTTGGTGTACTTTACCCATCTCCAAGCAAAAAGATTCACAGAGCGAGTCGAGGAAATAAATAATGTTGATTCGAGGAAAAGGTTGTGTTGCTTGGATCGATCGAAAAATTGAACACGATTGCGTCAAAGTCTCGCGAGTAAAAAGACCAAGGCGGGCGGGAGGGCTACCCAAGGAAGCACATGCCCTGGTGCAGCTCGCGAAAGAAGTCTGTGAACACGTCGGTGCTCTCCGAGCGATCCGGAGTGCGGTGGCGGGTGGTGGAAAGGGCTACATGTGGTCTATCGCCGAGTTTTGGTCGAAGGGACGATGAACTGGGAATGTGCACGACTGGTTGGGAAGGTTGGTGTGGCGGTGTTGACAGCGACAAGATTGTACGTCGTTTTTCTCTCCCTTACACATTCGCGGTGGGCTCTTTTTTGACGGGCAGACAGCGCCGGCTTACAGGGTGTGGACGCTCTCGGAACAAGCGCATTCGATTCTGCGACATTTTCGTTTTCGTTCTTCTTGCTCTGGTGTGTCGTATGGAAAGGTGGGATGGGTATTGACGGGCGAGGGGAGCAGTACGTAGACGAGGCGCTCGTGTTGGGCGTCAAGTTTCGTCGGAGCGATTCTCTCTCCCTCTTGCGTATCAACAAGGTCGGATCTCACTCGTCGATGATGATGCCAACAATACCTACCTTCCTGGAAGCTGTCCGTCAACCTTGCGAGAGCTCAGGCCTCAGGGACGACCCTCCAGGCTCTGCTCATGTCGGTGAGTTGTGGTGGCGAGAGAAGAGAATGTCTCGGTTTCTGATGCGCGTACGCGCCAGGTCCGGGCAGCGACATTGTTCCCTGTGTTGATCGCAACTCCAATGACAGTGTTCAGCGCGGGAACGCTCGCGTCCTTCGTTACTATGCTGGTAATGCACCTAGCAAGTGCCCGACCATCATTTTGAATGCGTCGATCAAGGTCCTGGAGGATGAAAATGACGAAACATTTTTGCTGCTTTGGGCGAGGCGCTGCGTGCGTTACTGAAGATCCAGAAGGGTTGAACACGTTGGTGCTACTACTTCTGGGATGGTACGCGTATTCAATCCTGATGGCACGTTCTTTTCTAACTTGTGATGCACAGGACAGAAAGCGATGCACCAACGCGTCGGGCGAGCACTTGCGATCTATTTTCCATCTTCTGCGAGGAATCGGACCCCGATTTGTCTTTGTACCGCCTGGATTGAGTGCGACAGCTAATCTCCTTGTTTGGATAGTGAGACCGCCGACATGAGGTGCTGTAATTGAAGCTAGTCTGGAGATAATTACATCAAACGGCCGTAAATTGACGCAGAACAGAGGCTCTGATACCCATCGAGCGTCGGGTCGGTCATAGATATAGCCACGGAAATCATATACCCTCATCAAACGAACGAATCGTGGTGAAATGCACGCCTACACACGCCATTTCCTGTGAGGGTGCTCCATATACATGTCCGCAGTAGTCAGTCTGAACCTCGGCTGCTTTCCTGTCAGCGATGTGCGGCGTTGCTCGCTCCCTTGGGGTCAATTCGAGCCCGATGTATCAGAAAACGAAACTATCCTGAGAAGGGTAAATGCCTAGGTATCAATATGATTGACTGGACTGAGATAAACATCACTGTATACCTGTTCTGATCAGCCTCGTCGCTGGCAACATGAATATTTGATCCCTCTGTGGGGGCAGCAAATCACAGAGGGGAGGGGACTGCGGACAAGAACTCAAGAACTGTTTAATGGTGGGTATAATCGCCTCCGCAGCAGGGCGCTCCTCCATTGGTAGCCAGCATTGTTGAATTAAATTCCAGTGCGAGTCATTCAACCTTCGAGACTCTGGTCGGCCTGGCTTCTGTCCCTTCGCCAACCGCAACACAACGGCTGCGTCTTGCCGGACTTCCGACCATGGCTGTTTCCCGGACAAAACCTGCAAGGTTATCAGCATGGGCCTGGAATCTGAGTCCAACGAGCTTTCCTGGAGAGCGACACAACCGAACGAGTATATATCGGACTTGGTTGTCCGGTAGAACGTCTCTTCATCAACTTGCTCTGGTGCGATCCAGCGCAGGGCTCCAGGTCTTGCGGTGGATCTCTGGAGATAGGACAATACTTCTGGAATGTTCCCCACCAACGAAGCGTATCCGAAATCGCCCAAGCGCGCGGTGTAATCTGCATCGAGAAGCACATTATTCTGTCCTCCGGTTAACAAAGAGGGCACTGAACGATGGCTGCTTTCACGCACGCAGTTCAAGTCACCATGGACGACTGGAATAGAATGCACTGTGACGTGTTATTTTTTCCAGTCTTGGCAATGATAACAGCGACCCACAGTAGTGCAGCCCATTGGCAATATCCAGCAGCTATCGCGTAGGGTTAGAGTACGTGGATGTGGTAGACATTCAGTGGACGCACAAACTGGAGGCGGTGTGCCAAACCCAGATCATCGTTATGCTTCACTAAGAAATGATGGAGGGATTCATTGGGCATCCATAACGAAACCAAGGACATTGCGTCAAGCATTCCAAACCCATATGCAATGCCCAGAAAGGGAACGACATTGGTGTGATCGAGTCTCCTCCAAATTCCGAGCTCTCGACGGAGCATCTATAAGGCAGTTTAGATCGCACTTATTGGTTGTGTATGAGATGAGTTACCTTGACAGATCTATCGTTCGCATCTCCATCTATTGCAAACCTGAATCGGAATGCCTTTACCGCGACCTGGGGGTGATGTAAATAGCAGGCTGTGTAAGTCACCAAACTCAAACCTGCTTCGGCGAACCGTGACGGAACCAACATCTATATACATCACCAAACCCTCCTCCAGCGACATACTGATCATCCGCTTTGGTGATATAGGGTGTGAGATCTGGTGGAGGGGGGGAATTTGCACTAACAAAAGTTGATTTGAATGAAGAAACCATATTCGACCATCGTACTGCAGGCTGCGGAAAGACATACCTGAAGTTGGTTATTCGACACTGTCCGAGGCGCTCCACCGCGGTCGAGAGGGTGTGGGATGTGTTACGTAGTAGCGAGGGGATGAGGGGACGGAGTGTTGCAGATAACTATCGAGAAGCGTAAGCAAAACGAAAAACCGTTTTGCAGATGCTTACGTCCAAGGAAGGGTGCAAGGCAGAGTGCGTCGTGGATATATGAGGACGAGCTTCGGCAAATTGCGCGGCTTCGGTGCGAGCAGTATGGTCTTCCGTCAAGGGAGTAACGTACGTCTGAGTTTCATCAGAATGTCAAATACACGGTCATAGTACAGCAAAAGGTGAATTGTAAAACATACTGAGGAAACTGGCGCAGCAACAACGGCGCGACTGGCAGTCCCGAACAAGGTCTCCGTTTCACGGCGAAGTTCAATTTGATATGCGGGCATGAGTTCCGAGGTGCCTGTGTTGATAGGAGGTAAAGGGTGCATATATGCTGCAGCCAACGGTGCATTTCCACAGCTCTGTGTAATCTGTAGTGCATGTTCAGTACCAGAACCATGGTCCTCTGTGGTGATGCCAGCTGGCGGAGATGGCTACAGAGAACTATGAGCGATCAAACGGAAGGCCCTATCGAGAAAATACTTGCATATAAAGGATCAAAATCCCGCAGAAGATATCCAATCCCCGGAAGGTTTGACCTCACCTGCAACACAGTAAGTACCAATGCCAAAACACACATAATGAGTGCCGTGATTACCTGATGCGTGATGGAATCCAACCCGGGTACTCGCCATAAACATATATTTCCATCCCATCCTGCCGACGCCACAAATTCACCAGAGGGAGAGAAACGAACAGCGGTGACTGGTTCATCATGCCGTAGATGGTGTTCGATGGGATAACCAGTAGTTGCATCCCAGAAACGAACAGTCTGATCAAAGGACGCGCTCGCGAGGATCGATCCATCTGGGGAGAGGGAGAGGAAGAGTATATAGTCGGTGTGACCTGTCCACGGATGTCCCATTTGTTCTCCTGTATCGGAGTCCCAACAGCGAATCGTCTTGCTGTAGCGAGAGAAGAGCCTGCTGCCGTCGCGTGACCAAAGCACATGGAAGACCCAATCTTCGTGGCCCTCTAATGGACCAAGGACGAGTGTGCCAGTGTCGACGTTATACACGTGGATGCCGCCAAAAGTGCCACATGCGAGTTTTTTTCCGTCGGGAGAGAAACACATGGAGGAAACAGGGGTGCCGACCTCGATGGAATGGCCGAGCTGTCTCCCTTCCATGGTGTAAAAAGCCAGAGTCCGATCAGCAACCGCAATGAGTCGATCATCCGGGGAGATGGCAGTCTGGGGCCAGCGCTCTGGGTGAGTCCATTCCTTGACAAGTTCGTGCGATTCAACGTCCCACACTCCGATGTTCCCGTGTTCGTCACTGCTGATGATCTTGGTGCCATCCTGGGTCACAGCAACATCGGTCATCTCATTCTCGTGCTTCATTGACGTCCCTTCTTGCTCCCCGCTTTCCAAATTCCAGACCTTCACAGTTCCGTCCTTGGTGCCTGTGACAACGCGTCGTCCGTCAGGGAGATACTCGAGATACCAGATATCGGTGTCATGCGCCGATATTACCAGATCCGGCCGAGGTCCAACGTCGTCTGACCGTTGTGGTGATGTGACGCTTGACATGATGGTGCTTTGGCAGTTGTTTACAACCTGGGTATCGAGTCGGCTTGTTTGCAAAGGTGCGTGGCAATAAGAAGGAGAAAAACGCACAACATCTCCACAGCTTGTATGCCACGAGTCTCGAGGTAAAGATGCTAGCCTACGTAAGCCGAGGCACGAGTACCACTCACCCACTTCTCGACCACTACTTTGACCGTTTGAGCGACAAAGAACTGGGCGAGATCATCAGGAACAGGGTCGAGAGTTTATACCATCCGTTTAGAACGTCCATCATGGGCAAAGCGGACTACCCGGCCGCCGTCTTGGACACGCAACTGAGAGTCCAGGGTGCCCTCGGTCTCAGCCTCTCAGGGTTTTTGACGCGTCCGTGTACCCCAAGTTGGTGTCGGGTCATGCGGTGAGTCGCGCTGTCATGTGCCTCCGACGGCGCTAATTGTTTTTACCGATGCCGATTAGGCTCGTCGCTGCGGAAGAGCTGGCGGAAAACATCAAGGCGGAATATCCCACCACTGTCAAGTTTGTTTCACATTTTCACCCACAAGAATCTTTTTCGTGCCAGGTGTCCTGGATGTAGATGTATTGTCTGTCAATGTAAACCATCGTGTGTGTGCAAGAACGGCCAGACAGCCTCCTCTTTTGGCGTCGCAGTGATACCGAGCACGGCATACTGCACGCTTCCCTCGGTTCGACGTTCAATCTCGATGCGAGTGGCGACGTAAGTATATGTAGTGCAATACGGTCGTCAGGGATCCGAGCGTCATATATCCCTTTGACAATCCCGCCTACCGACTGGCATACGTTGGTTGTCTCTGAGGGAAACTCTTTGCCACTTTCAAATGACAGATTAGTATGGAAGATCGGAGTCAGCCAGATGAACGTCGTAGGTGATCTTTGCCTAGTCGTCATCACATTGACGATGTTATTGAGCATGAGCATGGTCGGTTTCTGTGCACAATTGGAATCGAGGAACCCGAGACCCAATCACCTGTGTACCCGGGAACAACGACGTGGAATTTGTTACAACATCAAATCTTAATATGTCCAGCGAGGTATGGAGCATACGGGCGGTGCACAGGCGATAGCTAGTACGTGACGAAATGAGCAGTGGCAGTACGAACGAGACAAGGAAGGCTAAACATAGTGAAGACCACGACGATGGCAGAGAATTGACGAAATGGCAACGAAGCAAGAAGCCAAGACGACAATACTGATCAAAGATTGAGATCAAAAGAAAAGAAGCGGACGAGGGTACATACTCCATCCAAATCAAACGATCTCCAACACCATCGTCCGGATATCTTTGGGGTTCGTCTGGGACGGGACTCCCGGAACTATGATCTCGTGCTCGGCAGCGATGCGCTTGTATTGGCCATTGGACTGCTGCTCGAGCAAGAGCGCGTTGAATGGACACCCAAGGCGGGCAATCATCCGCAACGCTTGTGTAGAGGTGTCTACCCGTGCCAAAGGCTCAACATTTAAGGGAGAAGCTGGCGCCGAAGCATAATCAGTGCTGTCGCTCGAGCCCGCATCGGATCAGCCTCCAGTTCGTCGTCCCACACGAACCCATCAAGTGGATCATGGAGATCACGGAGCCAGGGGTGTACAAATACGAGTTTCCGGGGCCTCGTCAGTGGCATCACGTCCGTAGTCCTAAATTTCACTCTGCCAAGTAATGAGACCGTTGCGCGATAAAGGTTCCCCTGACTGCCACCTAGGTCTTGTACGTCAATCCTTCTAACGGAGAACACAATGCACGGGAGCTGTAGACAACGATTCGAGAACGTTGCTCGAGGGAGTAGAATGACTTGGTTGTAGAACGCTGTGACACCCTGCGGTGCCAATCGAGTGCGCAGTTGTTCCACGCATGTATCGAGTTCATCGACCTCCATGGGTGGACTATATGGCATCTGGCTATAGACAGCTAGGGGGTCGGGAGGAGCTGAATTGTATGGCAATGGTTTCCCAGTCCACGCGATGACAGTTACATCTCCAGAGCGAGCGACAATGTTCTCTAAAAGCTAGCCGAGCGCTGTTTTCCCCGACCCATAGCGAGGCGCGATGTCGCTCGAGAATGTGCCAACCGAGGAGTATGCAATGTCTTCCTCCATCGTTGCATTTCGTGTTGATGCTAAGCGGAGTTTCTCCCGCACTCCCAGATCCTCTGGCCGGAAGGTGGTGATATTCTCTGGAGAAACTCCCATAGCGTGAGCTAGTTCTTTCTTGATGGCAGGGGATTCCTTGTGGTTGGCCTGCATGTCGTTCAGATAAGGTTTCCACTCGCGATCATAGAATCGGATACTCCTCGACGCAAGCAATTCCTGTAAGGTCCAAGCACGAGTCATCCATCGGCTCTTTGTGAGGTCACCGAGTTTTGATAAGGACACGACATCTGCGAGATAGACGAGGGTTTCTGCTGCTTCCTCGTACCAGCGGTACATGGAAGTGAGGGATTGGCTCAAGACAGTACTCGTGTCCTTGTCGATGCAACACGTGTCCGACCAAGCCCATCGATAATCATCATCGCCAGCCGTTTTGCAGAGCTGGCGGAGCTTCTTGTTCAGTGGGGATTTGTCCAGCTCCCAGACCGAATCAACCAGGTTGAGCATCCTTGAATCATTAGGTTTGATGGTAACGATATGAGGTGACGGACACAACACTCGGTGGCAGTCACTGGCAGCCGTCGCTCGCGTACAACCAGAGTCTGGTCACTAGCCTGTTGGAGGATCTTTTCGTGCTAGGTGTCCTGAATGTATTTATTTTGTCAATGTAAACCTTCGTGTGTGTGCAAGAATGGGAATGGCCAGACTCCTTCTCTGGTGTCGCGGTAATACCGAGCACGGCATACTGCCCACCCATACCAAGCTGATCCACGAAATGATCAACGCTCTGTGCAACCGCCGTCTTTCTCTCCTCTGTGGGGGCAGCCTTGATGAGACGATCGACTCGCAGCTGGACACCCACCTCGTTGAGGAAGGTGCCCTGCGAGACCGTCCCGTGTGGTGTGACTAGGCGCCACGTCGGCGTCGAACGAATACCAAGACAAACGGCTGCCAGTACAGAGATCGGAGAGGACTTCTTTCAAGAAGCAAAAGTCGACGTTGGCGGTGACGTCGCATTCGCCTGGCCGGTGAAACACGTCGACGATCTCGTGTTCCTTTTACGCCTATCCGTGCTTGAGTGGTCAACAAACGCCACGTGGGAATGGGGGAGACGCACGCGCAACGAGTTTCCGACCGCTTTTTCGGAGCATAGTCGAGCATCCGCATCCACTGCCCTCGTGTTGGACTTGGCTTTCGCTTTCGGACGATAGTTGTGGCCCATGGTAGGGCTCGTCTCGACGAGATGCACGCTGTCGAGGTTGGCCCGTACGGCTGGGAGCTGGCGGACGACCTAGGAGTGCGGGTGGGTGGGTGAGCGGGACGGTGGGGGGTGGGTATGGACGTACGCGCAAGATGTCATTCATGAGCGTTCCGCGTCCTGAATCGAACTCGACTATCCGAAAGGGTTTCGAGCGGGGGGCCATCCCAAGACAGAGCTGCATGTAGGTCGCAAAGGAGAGCGGTCCCGTTGCCTGTGGGGACTGAGCGAGTCAGACTGGTGCAGCGCATGGACAGACCTTGACGTCGTCGGCCATGAGCCTTTCGATGTCTGTCGGTGCATGGTGACTTGTGTGGAGCCGTCGCCAGAGTCTCATCGAGTCAAGTGTTCGAACTTTACGTATATCTGAACCATTTGATCATTATCCAGTCCTCGTCAGCGCTTCAAGCTTCGTCCACCATGGCTACTTGGTGCGCACACCCCCGGGCCACCCACGATGGAGCTGCCTGCTTTTCAAGCATCCAGTTCGAACACAACAGCAACATTGCGTATTCGCCTCGCCGCCATGCATGGCACCTCGGCCAACTTTTACTCGGCGTTGTTGGTGGTCGTGTAACGGACCAAGAGGAGTGTGCCATCGTCGACGTCATACACGCGAGTTTCTTTCCGTCGGGAGAGAATGACATGGAGCTACTTGCCCCGTCGACCTTGATGGAATGGTTGACCGGCCACACTTCCATGATGTAGTGTCGATCACCCTGCGAGATGGCAACGATGGGGTAGCTCTCCGGGTGAGTTCATTCCTTGACAAGCCCATGCGATTCGACGTCCCACATTTTGGTGCTCAATCGTGTCGCACGGAAAGGTGGTGTATTGACAAGGGAGGGGAGCTGGGCGGAGACGGGGCGCTCGTGTTGGACGTGATCAAGTATCATTGTAACCAATGTCTCTCTCTCCCTCCCTCTTGCGCATCAACTAGGTGAGATCTCGCTCGTCGATGACGATGCCAGCACTAGTTACCCTCCTAGAAGCTCTTCGTCAACCTTGCGAGAGCTCAGGGACGGCCCTCCAGGAATGTCTAGGTTTCTGATGCGCGTACGCGCTAGGTCCGGGTAGCGACATTGTTCCCTGTGTCGATCGCAACTCCAATGCCAGTAACGGTGTTCAACGCGGGAAAGCTCGCTCGTCATTATGCTGGTAATGCACCTTGCAAGCGTCTGACTGTCATTTTAAATGCGTCGATCAAGGTCCTGGAGGAATGGGGATGGGGAAGAAAGTTTGGTGGAGATACTCTGAGCAGATCTTTCCGTGGAGATTGGGACTCGGAGGGTCATCTAGTTGGAAAACAAATGTCGACACCTGGGCTAGGCGAGCTACATCTTGTATTCTCCCAACTATTGCTTCTCTCTCAGCGGTAAATCAAAACGTGATCACATACATACTTGCCTGGATAACGATACCGCCAACGTGAGGTACCCTATAATTGCTAGTACAGGAGATACATATATCAAACGGTCGTAACCTGACGCAGAACAGAGGCTCTGATATCCATCGAGCGTCAAGTCGGTCATAGATATGTCCACGGAAATCGTAAACCCTCATCAAACGAACAAATCATGATGAAATGCACGCCTACACACGCCAGTTCCTGTGAGGGTGCTCCATACACGTGTCCGCAGTAGTCAGTCTGAACCTCGGCTGCTTTCCTGGCAGCGATGTGCGGCATTGCTCGCTCCCTTGGGTCGGTTCAAGCCCAATGTATCAGAAAACGAAACGATTCTGAGAAGGGTAAATGCCTAGGTATCAATCTGATTGACTGCACTGAGACAAACATCATACCTGTTCTGATTAGCCTCATCGCTGCCAACATGAATATCTGATCCCTCTGTGGGGGCGTGGGTGAGAGACGACGACGACTCGGCCTCAAGGTCAGCCTGACCCGACCATGACCGAAGCAAATCACAGAGTGGAGGGGACTGTGGACAATAACTCAAGAACCGTTTAATGGTGGGTATGATCGCCTCCGTGGCAGGGCGTTCCTCCATTGGTAGCCAGCATTGTTGAATTAAATCCCAGTGCAAGTCATTCAACGTTTGTGACTCTGGTCGGCCTGGCTTGTGTCCCATCCATAAGCGCACCACGACCGCTGAGTCTTCCTGGACTTCCGACCATGGTTGTTTTCCGGACAAAACCTGCAAGGATATTAGCATGGGCCTGCCATCCGGGTCCAACCAACTTTCCTGGAGAGCAACACAACCAAACGAGTATACATCGGTCTTGGTTGTCCGGTTGAATGTCTTTTCTGGATCAACTTGCTCTGGTGCGATCCAGCGCAAGGTACCAGGTCTTGCGGTGGATCTTTGGAGATAAGCCAATGCTTCAGGAATATGTCCTACCGAGGAAGCGTATCCGAAATCGCCTAAGCGCGCGGTGTAATCCGCATCGACAAGCACATTGTTCTGTACATTGGTTAGACAAAGAGGACGTAAAAAGATTTCTACTTTGACGCACGCTGTTCAGGTCACCATGGACGATTGAAGAAGAATGCACTGTGGTGTGTTATTTTTTCCAGTCTTGGCAATGTTAGCAGCGACCCACAGTAGTGCAGCCCATTGGCAATATCAAGCAGCTATCGCGCACGGTTAGAGCAGTTGGATGTGGTAGACGTTCAGTGGACGCACAAACTGGAGGCGGTGTCCCAAACGTAGATTATTGTCATGCTTCGCTAAGAAAATGTGGAGTGATTCATTGGGCATCCATAACGACACCAAGGACATTGTGCCGCGCATTCCAAATCCATATGCAATGCCCAGAAAGGGAACGATATTGATGTGATCGAGTCTCCTCCAAATTCCGAGCTCTCGACGGAGCATCTACGAGGCAGTTTAGATCGCATTTATTGGTTGTGTATGAGATGAATTACCTTGAGAGACACATCATCCGCATCCCCATTAATTGAAAACCTAAATCGGAATGCCTTTACTGCAACCTGGGGGAGAGGTAAATAGCAGGCTACATGGGTCGTGGACCAAACTCGAACCTCCTTCAGCAAACCGTGATGATACCAACATCTATATACATCACCAAACCCTCCTCCAGCGACATACCGACCATCCGCTTTGGAGATATAGGGTGTGAGATCTGGTGGAGGGGGGAGATTTGCACTGACACAAGTTGATTTGAATGAAGGAACGTATTAGACCATCGTGCTGTAGGCTACCGGAAAGACATACCTGAAGTCGGATATTCGACACTGTCCGAGGCGCTCCACCACGGTCGATAGGGTATGGGGTGTACTACGTAGCGAGGGTATGAGGGGACGAAGTGATGCAAATAACTGTCGAGAAGCGTAAGCCAAGCGAAAAACTATTTTGCAGATGCTTACGTCCGAGCAAGGATCAGAATGACCCACTTGCTCACCAGTATGAGGAGGTACAAAAGGGTGCTGGGAGACACTGAGAAGAATATGTGTACAGATTTCATTGTAACGTACCCAATTTCCATGTGTATCCCCGGAATGTGCCGGGGCGGCCTTGCACGCACTCTGAGCATTGCGCGCCTCAGAGCCATCCTCACCAGAACATTGACAAGGCCACGTCGCCAAGCGTGAGTGCGTCGTGGTTATATGAGGATGAGCTTCGGCAAATGGCGCGGCTTCAGTGCGAGCAGTATGGTCTTCTGTTACGGGAGTGACGTGTGTCTGAGTATCGTCAGCGTGTCAAACACACGATCGTACAGCAAAGGTATCCTAAAACATACTGAAGGAAGTGGGGCGGCAGCCACGTTGCGACCGGCAGTCCCATACAAGGCCTCCGGTTCACGACGAAGTTCACTTTGGTATGCGGACACGAGTCCAGAGGTACTTGTGTTGATAAGAGGTAAAGGGTCCATATATGCTGCAGCCAACGGTGCTTGTGCAGAGTTTTGTATAATCTGTAGTGCATGTTCAGTAGGTGTGGTAGCGGAGGGTGGAATTATCTTACTTACATCCACGAAATCTGTACCAGAACCATGTTCTTCTGTGGTGACGCCAGCTGGCGGAGGCGGCTACAGATAACTATGAGCGATCAAGCGGAAGGTCCCATCATCAAGAAGGCGCTCGCATGTGAAGGGTCAGGGCCCGTTGGAAGATGTTCAATTCCAAGAAGGGTTGGACTCGTCTGCAACAAGGTAAGTGCCAGTGCCAAAACACACGCGAACGGCGTACGTACCCGATCCTTGATGGAATTCAACCAAGGTACTCGCCATAAATATATCTTTCCATCCCATCCTGCTGATGCCACGGATTCACCGGAGGGAGAGAAGCGAACAGTGATGACTTTGTCATGCTGTAGATGGTGTTTGATGGGATCACCAGTAGTTGCATCCCAAAACCGAACGGTGTGGTCAGCGGAGGAGCTCGCAAGGATTGATCCATCTAAGGAGAGGGTGAGGCAACGTATGCTGTCCCTGTGAGCCGTCCACGCTTGTCTGATTTGTTCTCCTGTATCGGAGTCCCAACAGCGAATCGTTTCGTCGTCGGAGCCAGAGAAGAGTTTGTCGCCGTCGCGTGACCACAGCACACAACAGACCAAATCTTGGTGGCCCTTTAGCGGACCAAGGACGAGCCTGCCACTGGCGACGCCATACACGCGGATGTCGCCGCGAGTGCCGCATGCGAGTTTCTTTCCGTCGGGAGAGAAACACATGGAGAAAACACCCCCGCTGACCCCAATGGAATGGTTCACCTGTCTCCCTTCCATGGTGTAAAAAGCCACGACCTGATCAGCGACCGCAACGAGTCGATCATCCCGCGAGATGGCAATCCTGGGGTAGCTCCCTGGGTGAGTCCATTTCTTGACCAGCTCATGCGATTCGACGTCCCACACTCTGATCCGCCCATCTTCATCACCACTGATGATCTTCGTCCCATCCCGGGTCACAGCGAGACTGGCCAATACTGTCTCGTGCTTGATCGATGTCCCTTCTTCCTCCCTGCTTTCCAAATTCCAGACCTTCACAGTTTTGTCATTAGAGCCGGTGACAATGCGTCCATCGCGGAGATACGCGAGCTTCTTGATAGCGGCATCATGCGCCGAAATTACCAGATATGTCCGAGGATGATCACCGTCAGACTGTTGTGGTGCGACGCTTGCCATGGTGTCGACTCGACGTGTTTGCAGAGGTGCGTTGCCCTTACTTTAGCGCCCAGTCCTGACGATGCTCATCAGCCAATGGGAGGGCTCGCTTCATTGCAAAAAGGTGTGGAGAGTCGTCAAACAATAACGTTATAATTCTGCTTTGCAGATACAATTGTTCCTAGTTGGAAAATATGTTGACATTGAGGTGGGCGAACTGCATGCCGTACCCTTCCAATCCAATGATTGTTTGTCTCTCAGTAGTCAATCAAAACGTCATAGCATACTCGGCTGTACATGTTGACGCAGAACGGAGGCGCTGATATCTATCGTGCGTCAAGTAGGTCATTGATATCTCCACGGAAATCGTAAACCCTTATCAAACGAATAGAAATGCACGTGTACACACGCAGCTTCTCAGGGGTTTCCATATGATCCGTCTCCACTGTGGACACCCTGAAACTCACTCGCATTCCCGTCAGCAATGTGCGGCGTTGCTCGCTCTCGTGGGGTCGGTCCAAGCTCGACGCATCAGAAAGCGAAGCGATCCTCAATATGCTCGACTGGACTGAGATAATCATCACTATATACCTGTTCTGATCATCGTCGCTGGCAGCCTGGTGAGATCGAACCAGCCAGGATGAGATACGGACTGACGATGGATTGAACACTGAACACACTGGCACTGCTCTACTGTGCGTGACACACTTTGTGCTACTACCGCGGCATCTCCCGACTCGGACCCCTAGCGCTCCGGTCTTTCACTTTCCTGCTGCCTCTGACGTGACGCGTTCCTGCGGGTTGCTCCGCTCCAACATGGGTACTTGAGCCATGCGTGGGGGCTTGGCTGAGAGACAACGACTCGGCCCCAAGGTCAGCGAGACCCGACCACGACCGGAGCAAATCACAGAGTGGAGGGGACTGTGGGCAAGAACTCAGGAACTGTTGGATAATAGATATTATCAGCTCCGTAGCAGGGCGCTCCTCTATTGGCGACCAGCAATCTTGAATTAAATCCCAGTGCGAGTCACTCAACGTTCGACACTCTGGTCGGCCTGGTTTGTGACCCTTTGCCAAGCGCAACACAATGGCTGCATCTTCCCGGACATCCGACCATGGTTGTTTTCCAGACAAAACCTGCAAGGATATCAGCATGGGCCTGGCATCTGAGTCTACCCAACTTACCTGGAGAGCGACACAACCGAACGAATATATATCGGTTTTCGTTGTCCGGTTAAACGCCTTTTCTAGATCAACTTGCTCTGGTGCAATCCAGTGCAGGGCTCCCGGTCGCGTAGTAGACCTTTGGAGATAAGCCAATGCTTCGGGAATTTTCCCCACCAAAGAAGCATAGCCGAAATCAGCTAAGCGAGCTGTGTAGTCGCCATCGAGAAGCACGTTATTCTGTCTGATGTTCAGACAAACACGACACTGATGATGTTCTACCCTGACGCACACAGTTCAGGTCACCATGGAAAATGGGGAGAGAATGCACTGTGGAACGTTATTTGTTTTAGCAGTTGGAATGATAACAACGACTCACAATAGTTTAGCCCCTTGGCAATATCGAGTAGCTATTGTAGGATGTCAGAGGTCGAGAAAGCAGAAAAAACTGAGCGGACACACAAACTGGAGTCGATGTACCACACCTAGATTGTGATCGTACTGTTCTAAGAACTTGTGAATGGATTCATTGGGCATCCACAATGACTCCAACGACATTGTACCGTCCATCCCAAATCCATATGCAATACCTAGGAAAGGAACGATGTTGTCATGCTTTAGTCTCCTCCAAATTCCAAGCTCGCGACGGAGCATCTACAAGGCAGTTTAGAACGTACTTTTTTTGTTTGATGAGTAATTACCTTGGTAGATTTATCGCCCGCATCTCCTTTTATTGTGAAACTGAATCGGAATGCCTTTACTGCAACCTGAGGGAGGTAAATACAAGGCAACAATGAGTTGTAGACCACGCCCAAACCTCCACTGGCGTCGAACTGGCGTAGTAATGACATTTATACACATCACCAAAATTTCCTCCCGCCGAATATTGATCCTTGATTCTCATGATTTGGGGCGTGAGATCAGGTGGTGGGGGGAATTGGATGCTACCAGAATTTGATTTGAACCGAGCAACAATATTAGATGCATCGCACTACAGTGTAGTGAAGCAACATACGCAAGGGTAGGCATCTGAGAGTGTGGTTTCACTGCCGGCGGGGTGGAGTAGGAATGAGATGGTACTGGGGGTGCAATACGACGAGGAGGCGGAGATGGCTATAGAGAACAATGAGCGATCTAACGGACAGCCCTATCGAGAAAATACTCGCATATAATCGATCGGAATCATGTTCAATTCCAGGAAGGGTTGGACTCGCCTGTAACACGGTAAGCACCATTGTACCAGTGCCAAAACACGAATGATGTAATTACCCAATCCTTCAAGTTGATGGAATTCAACCGCCATAAATATATCTTTCCATCCCATCCTGCCGATGCCACGGATTCGCCAGAGGGAGAGAAACGAACAGCGTTGACTTGTCCGTCATGTTGTAGATGCTGTTTGATGGGGTTACCGGTGGCTACATTCCAGAAACGAACAGTTTGATCAAAGGACGCGCTCGCGAGGATCAACCCATCTGGTGAAAGGGCGAGGGAGCGTATGCTGTCCGTGTGGCCTGTCCACGGATGTCCGATTGGTTCTCCAGTTTCGGAGTTCCAACAGCAAATCCTCTTGTCGTCCGAGCAAGAGAAGAGCCTTCTGCCGTCGCGTGACCACAGCACATCACGGATCCAATCGCCCTGTAACAAACCAAGGAGGAGTGTGCCACCGTCGACGTCGTGCACACGGCTCCCGTTACGAGTGCCACACGCGAGTTTCGTTCCGTCGGGAGAGAAACAGAGCGACGACACCCTGTCGCCGACCTTGATGGAATGGTTGACCTGTCTCCCGTCCATGGTGTAGATAGCCACCGTCCAAGCACCGACCGCAATGAGTCGATCATCCAGCGAGATGGCAATCTCGGGCCAGCTCTCCGGGTGAGTCCATTCTTTGACAAGCTCGTGCGATTTAACGTCCCACACTTTGATCTTCCCATCCCCGCCAACGCTGACGATATTCTTACCATCCCGGGTTACAACAAGACCGCATATTTGGCTCTCGTGCTCGATCGACGTCCCTTCCTCCTTCCCATTGTCCAAATTCCAAACCTTCACAGTTCCGTCACTAGAGCCGGTGACAACTCGGCACCCGTCGGGAAGATACGAGAGCCTCCAGATGATGTCGTCGTGCGCAGATTCTACAAGATATGGTTGAGGATGATTGCCGTCAGAATGTTGGGGTGTGACGCTTGACATGATGGTGTTTTGGCAGTTGGTTGCAATCTGGGTGTCGAGTCGGCGTGTTTGCGAAAGTACGTGGCGAAAGGTAAACGCCGAACACCCCCGCAGCTTATAATCTCGAGGAAAGATGAGGCAATGCAACGCCCTTAATGTTAGCGTCCAATCCTCTCAGGCTGTCCAGAGACTCTTTAAGACGTTCAATTGTCTACGTGTACAATAAACGCCGTCTTTCCCTACCGTCGCCGCAAATGCGGATAACACAACACCCTCTCCTCTATCACCGCCTCCACATCATCCTCATTCTAATTCCTCGACCCCTCTCACTCACTCCCAAACTCGATTTCCAACGCCAGGTCGGCGTTTTCGCTTTCACACTTTTACTCCGTAGGAGAAAAGTGGCGAGTGCATAGGCGGCATAAACTACGGATCCAGAGCTCCATCTTGGTCCTGAACCTGCTGCAGGGGAGGGAGAGGCATGGGAATATCTAGGTCTCTGATGTATATATGCGCTAGGTCCTGGAGGTGACGGTGTTCAACCCACGAGCTCTCGCGTTCCTCGTCACTGTGGCTGACAATGCGCTTAGCGAGTGTCTGACCGTCGTCTTGAATGCAGGTCCAGGAGGAAAGGAGGAAGAGTCGCTTGCATCTTTGGACAAGGGGTTGAGTGAGTTACTTGGATTGATCGACGATCGAACACGGCGAATTGCCACTTCTTGGATGGTACGGTATCCGGACCTCATGGCGCGTTCTTTTCTGACTTGCAATGCACAGGACAAAGAACGATGCACGGACGCGCGGACGAATTTGCCATCAAGCCGTTTGTCATCCCATTCACCGGTCCGCTCATTCGCGTTGCAATGCAAGCGACGACCTATCCGCCTGGCGTCAAGACCACGATGCTGTCCGCGCTCGCTGTGATGCCGCATATGATACCGAACCACGTCAAGCCGATTTTCACGCAGCTGCGGCGGGAGTTTGTCAAGTCCGTTAGCGATCCGTCGCGTATTGTCGTGCGCACGCGCTGCGGATGGACTCGGTATTTTGATGGTGGCGACGGAGTTCATCGGTGGTGAGCGAGGGAGCGAGGAGATCGCGGGACACATGAAGGTCCGGCCGGGCTCCATTCACTGGTGTCGATCTCACTTACTCGATGTGTGTACAGTTCACTACGTACAGGCGATGGCGAGTCTCGTCCTGTTCCTGGCGACGAACCCACAATCACTCAAGTCGGGCGTCAAGTGAGGTTTGCTCTCTTGAGCCGTGGCGATACCGGCTTCTCACACCTTTATTAGTGCCTACCTCATCGGCATCGTCTCACACCATCCTTGCGGTATTCCAACCAGATGGCGCAGATGAACGCGTCCCGGCTCGAGTTCGCCAAATTGGGGGGTATTTCGCAGCGTGGAGCTCAAGGTCAAGGAGAGCGCGGCGAACGAGCGCCCTGGGATTTCGCGTCCGTCCGGCGGGGGGTGCACGGGATGTGTTGAAGGAGATGGCGGCGGATGGGGAGGAAAGTTTGGTGGGGACATTCTGAGCGAGTGAAACCCTGTATGGCTGAACAGTGTTGTCGACGAGCAACGGGGATGCAGGGCGTTTCCGTTGGAGATTACGACTCGGGGGGTCACCTGTTGAAAAATATGTTGACATCGGGGCTAGGCGAACTGCATGCTGTACTTTTCCAACGATTGCTTCCTCTCAGTAGTCGATGAAATGTGCATGTGAACGCATACTCGGCTGCATACCAGAGCTGAGGAGAAGAGAATGCCGAGTGAGGTGCCTCATAACCAGAGCTATTGGTAAGTAAATACATCAAACGGCCGTAAATTGACGCAGATCGGAGGCGCGGACATCTATCGTGCGTCAAGTCAGTCATAAATATGTCCACGGAAATCGGAAATCCTCATCAAACGAATGGATCGGGATGAGATGCACGCCTACACACGTCGCCTCTTGTGAGGGGGTTCCATATCTGTCTCCGCTGTAGTCGATCTGAACTTCGGTCGCTTTCCCGTCAGCGATGTGCGGCGTCGCTCGCTCTCCTCGGGTCGGTCCAAGCGCCGTGTCCCGTCAGCAAACAAGGCAATCCTAATAGGTGGCGATGCCGAGGTGTCAATATAAGTGACTGCGCTGAGATAATCATCACTATATACCTGTTCTGATCATCCTCGTCGCTGGCACCCTGGGTGACATGGGTACCTAAGCGCTCTGTCGACGACTCGGCCCCAGGATCTGCCTGACCTGACCACGACCGGAGTAAATCACAGAGGGGCGGGGACTCCGGGCAATAACTCAAGAACTGTTGGATGGTGGGTATTATCGCCTCCACAGCAGGGCGCTCCTCCATTGGTAGCCAGCATTGTTGAATTAAATTCCAGTGCGAGTCATTCAACGTTCGAGACTCTGGTCGGCCTGGCTTCTGTCCCGTCCACAAGCGCACCACGACCGCTGAGTCTTCCCGGACTTCTGACCATGGTTGTTTTCCGGACAAAACCTGCAAGGATATTAGCATGGGCCCGGCATCTGAGTCCAACGAACTTTCCTGGAGAGCGACACAACCAAACGAGTATACATCGGTCTTGGTTGTCCGGTTGAACGTCTTTTCTGGATCAACTTGCTCTGGTGCGATCCAGCGCAAGGCTCCAGGTCTTGCGGTGGATCTTTGGAGATAAGCCAATGCTTCAGGAATATTCCCTACCAAGGAAGCGTATCCGAAATCGCCTAAGCGCGCCGTGTAATCCGCATCGATAAGCACGTTGTTCTGTCCATCGGTTAGACAAAGAGGAGGTAAAAAGATTTCTACTTTGACGCACACTATTCAGGTCACCATGGACGATTGAAGAAGAATGCACTATGGTGTGTTATTTTTTCCAGCTTCGGGCAATAACAACAGCAACCCACAGTAGTGCAGCCCATTCGCAATATCAAGCAGCTATTGCACGGTTAGATGACGTAGATGTGGTGACGTTCAGTAGACGCACAAACTGGAGGCGGTGTCCCAAACGTAGATTATCGTCATGCTTCGCTAAGAAATGGTGGAGTGATTCATTGGGCATCCATAACGACACCAAGGACATTGCGCCACGCATTCCAAATCCATATGCAATGCCCAGAAAGGGAACGACGTTGATGTGATCGAGTCTCCTCCAAATTCCGAGCTCTCGACGGAGCATCTACAAAGCAGTTCAGATTGTGTTTATTGGTTGTGTATGAGATGAATTACCTTGGCAGATCCATTGTTTGCATCTCCATCCATTGCAAACTTAAATCGGAATGCCTTTACTGCAACCTGGGGGAGAGGTAAATAGCAGGCTACATGGGTCGTGGACCAAACTCGAACCTCCTTCGGCGAACCGTGACGATACCAACATCTATATACATCACCAAACCCTCCTCCAGCGACATACCGATCATCCGCTTTCGCGATATAGGCTGTGAGATCTGGTGGAGGGGGGAAATTTGCACTGACAAGAGTTGATTTGAATGAAGACCATCGTACTGCAGGCTCCGGAAAGAGATACCTGAAGTTGGATATTCGACACTGTCCGAGGCGCTCCACCGCGGTCGAGAGGGTGTGGGGTGTGTTACGCAGCGAGGGTATGAGGGAACGAAGTGTTGCAGATGACTGTAGAGAAGCGTAAGCAAAACGAACAACCATTTTGCAGATGCTTACGCCCGAGAAAGGGTGCAAGGATGAGTGCGTCGTGGATATATGAGGACGAGCTTCGGCAAATTGCGCGGCTTCGGTGCGAGTAGTATGGTCTTCCGTCAAGGGAGTAATGTACGTCTGAGTTTCATCAGTGTCAAATACACGGTCATGGTACAGCAAAAGGTGTATTTTAAAACATACTGAAGGAACTCGTGCAGCAACAACGGCACGGCCGGCAGTCCCGAGCAAGGTCTCCATTTCACGGCGAAGTTCAATTTGATATGCGGGCATGAGTTCCGAGGTGCTTGTGTTGATACGAGGTACATGGTACGTATATGCTGCAGCCAGCGGTGCATTTGCGCAGCTTTGTGTAGTCTGTAGTGCATGTTCAGTAGGTGCAGTAGCAGAGCGTGGAAGAATCTTGCTTACATTCTCGAAATCAAAATCTGTACCAGAACCATGGTCCTCTGTGGTGATGCCAGCTGGCGAAGATAGCTACAGAAAACTATGAGCGATCAAACGGAAGGCCCTATCGAGAAAATACTTGCATATAAAGGACCATGGGCCCACAGAGGGCGTTCAATTCCAAGAAGGGTTGGACTCATCTGCAACACAGTAAGTACCAATGCCAAAACACACATCATGAATGGCGTGATCACCTGACGCGTAATGGAATCTAACCAGGGTACTCGCCATAAACATATATTTCCATAACATCCTGCCGACGCCACAAATTCACCAGAGGGAGAGAAACGAACAGCGGTGACTGGCTCATCATGTTGTAGATGTTGTCCAATGGGATTACCAGTAGTTGCATCCCAGAAACGAACGGTGTGGTCAGAGGACGAGCTCACAAGGATCGATCCATCTGGGGAGAGGGAGAGAGATCGTATATAGTGGGTGTGACCTGCCCACGCTTGTCCGATTTGTTCTCCCGTTTCGGAGTTCCAACAGCGAATCGTCTTGTCGTGTGAGGAGGCAGAGAAGAGCCTGCTGCCGTCGCGTGACCACAGCACATGAAAGACCCAATCTTGGTGGCCCTTTAGCGGGCCAAGGACGAGTGTGCCACTGTCGACGTCATACACGCGGATGTCGTCATCAGTGCCGCATGCGAGCTTGGTTCCGTCGGGAGAGAAACACATGAACCACGCGAATCCGTCGACCTTGATGGAATGGCTGGCCCCCCCTTCCATGGTGTAGATAGCCACAGTCTGACGACCAACCCCAATGAGTCGATCATCCGGGGAGATGGCAATCACGGGGGACCGCTCTGGGTGAGTCCATTCCGTGACAAGTTCGTCCGATTCAACATCCCACACTTTGATGTTCCCATGTTCGTCACTGCTGATGATCTTTGTGCCATCCCGGGTCACAGCAACATCGACGATCCGATTCTCGTACTTCATTGACGTCCCTTCTTGCTCCCCGCTTTCCAAATTCCAGACCTTCACAGTTCCGTCCTCGGAGCCTGTGACAACGCGTCGTCCGTCAGGGAGATACTTGAGATACCAGATATCGGTATCATGCGCCGATATTACCAGATGTGGCCGAGGTCCATCGTCGTCAGACCGTTGTGGTGATGTGACGCTTGACATGATGGTGCTTTGGCAGTTGGTTGCCACCTGGGTATTGAGTCGGCTTGTTTGCAAAGGTGGGTGGCAATAAGAGGGAGAACAACGCCCAACATCTCCACAGCTTATATGCCACGAGCCTCGAGGTAAAGACGAGGCAATGCCGTGGTGTTCCCTGATCGCCCCTGACCACATTTGCTCTCATGTCCACGCATGTCGAGCTCCTCGTGATCAGTGCGCTTGTATGCGTTCTTCCACAACCCTGCCGACCACCAGAGGGACCCATACTTGACGCCCATATCAATCGTACGCTAGCAAATGCCTGCATTGAACACGACACGGCCGGTGATTGACTTGAAGGCCGTCCAAAGGTCTACGACAGATCCATCGGCTCTTCTCTACCTTCTCCACATTTGACCTTGACCCCCCCTTCCTCCTCCCCCTGTCCCCTCAAATGTGGGCGGCACGATTCCCTCCCCTCCAACATTGCCTCCACATCATCACTCGTCGCTTCCCATTCATTCTTAAACTCGACATCCAATGTCAGTTTGGCACTTTCGCTTTCGCTCATTGGCAGGAACGTGGCGAGTGCATAGGCGGTATAACCCACGGACTTGGAGGACCCGAGCCTGCTGCAGAGGGATGGAATTGGGATTGATGGCCATAGCCTGAGGGCTGTGCTTGAAACCGCCATCGTTCCCGAAGCCGTTTAGAGATCTCTCCGCGCGAGAGGCGAATATCGTCGGGCCCACGCGGGGAAGGAGGGTGTGAGGTAAGAGCGAACCCAGAGGCTACCGATGTCTTTGTGGCTTGAGTTTGCCGGAAGAGAGCACTTGCATCACCTCATCGATGCGTTGAGGCTCGATGATCCGTTTCGTACGCCAGTTTTCGAGGTTCTGAGACTTGTCATTAGTGTGGGAGTGTGTTCAAAGACTCGGAGAATGGTAAGTTGCACCTGCTTTGTGCTCGTTAGATTAGGAAGACCTTGTCGTCCAACCGGGAACGATTCGTCCGAGGTCTCGATAGTCGACATGAAAAGCGTGTTGACTTTCTTGGCGTGTCTGGCATGCGTCAGCGTCTTAAACAAGCATGGATGGATAATTATTAATCCGTGATTCGAGGTAGAGGACGTACGAGGAACCAGGATGCTCAGCGGACGGTGGTTGGTGTATTTTACCCTTCTGCAAGCAAAAAAGATTCACAGAGCGAGTCGAGGAAAAGGTTGTGTTACTTGGATTGATCGAAAGGTTGAACACGATTGCGTCAAAGTCTCGCGAGTAAAAAGACCAAGGCGGGGGAGGGCCAAGGAAGCACATGCCCTGGTGCATGCCCAGCTCGCGAAAGAAGTCCGTGAACGCATCGGTGGGCCGGCGATCCGGATTGCGGTGGTGGGTGGTGGAAAGGGCTACGTGCGGTCTATCGCCGAGTGTTTGCTCGAAGGGACGATGAACCGGGAATGTAGGCGCCCATTCTGGGGGTTGGTGTGGCGGTGTTGACAGCGACAACATCGGGGCAATCACGAAGGTATTATATGAGCATATAAACCCTTGCAAAGATGTCAAATAACTAAAACTTGCATAATACATTATATAATCATATAACTGTAGGCTTTCAAGCGAATAAGCAAAATATGTGTCCGCCGTGATACGTTTGGGCAATACCCGTCAGTAATATACTTATTGCCCTACCAACATAACCTGTCGAGAGGTTGCCAATTTGTATAAGTCTAGGTCCGAGTTGTCTGATACACAAAACCTACAGACCATGAAAATGTTTTAAATATTCAACTGGAACGACATAATACATTGCATTTGTAGTACTAGACCATATTGTCTTCGAAGTGCTACATTGGACACCGTAGTAATACATTATAAACATCCTAGGCTCGGTCGCCGCATTGGGTGCTACCACACGTTCTTGCCCGGCATGGCTCACATTGGGTGTCGCATCCGTAGGACGGGAGGGGCCATGGCCATGGTGGCAACCGTTGGTCATTCCCTTTGTGGAATCGAAGGTGGGCGGGGAATTGGGCCTGTGGGATGGGAGGCGAGGCACAGTGGCAGTTGTGATGTCCGTTTTGGGGCATCCTGGATTCCTGGCACCCATGGTGAGGTGGTGATGAGCAGCGTTGCCATCACGGTGGCCGTTGGGGCATCGCAGCCGTGGGGGGCACATGGCCATTGGGCATTGCACCTATGTTGAGGAGGCTGTTGGGACGTCGCTATTGGAATCGCTACTTCCAATCGGTGCAAAGGCAACAGCGAAGGGGAGATACCCAGTGAGAGAGAACACTACTCACTATACTGTTGGGAGCACTTGCAAGTAAGTCTT
>JBBPNE010000336.1:0-26526 GCA_038090735.1 Xerocomellus amylosporus | reverse complement strand
CACGTGAAGCGATCATGGCCAGGTTCCCCAAAGCTGACTTGACGTCACGCAAAGACTTTTTGAACGAGTCGATCGACAAGATATTGTCACAGTCATAGACCATCGTCGATGTCATGAACCGATTTCATTGTCCTCCCTCTCGCCTCGTCTTTCTCGTTTTACGCATCGTGTCGCACTTTTTGGTCGCTCGTCATCATCACTCGTCATCACCACGGACAGCCGCGCTCGCCTATCATATATATTATAACCCACACGCGCCCACCTCGCATTCGCAGTCGTTGTATCTCGATCTCACTCTTTCTTGAGTTCTCTCGTTTTTGGACTCGTTTCCGCCATCTCTCGTTATCCTAGCACTGTGCGTCGCCCAAGTAGAAAAATGGGCGAATACTAGTAACACGGTAGAAGCGTACATTTGAAAGTTAATCTTTCTGTTTTTATACTCTTTCCTGTCGTGATGTGAACAAAGGGGATAGATGAAACCTTGAAATTGATGGGGGTTGTCACATTGATCAGATGTTTGATCGGGAGAACGCGCTGAGTGAGCGGCTTATGGCATACTCGGAGTACTCGTGGCACAGCCTCCAAATCGCTCTCATGTGACGGGGCCGCTTGATTGTTGCAGGGTGCAGCGCTTCAAGCAAGCAAAGGTGAACATAAATCGCAAGAGGTTCGTGATGCAATTTCTCCTCTCAATCCCGGAAGCCCGAGCTCAACATTGATGCCTCGCATGCCGTCGGACAATGTGCCGCCTCGCCCCCTTCCCGTTCGTCCTTGCGTCCAACCCCAGCCTGCTCACGCGGGTCGGACGCCTGATTTCATGAAGTATCCATACCCAGAGACCGCGCGGGTTTTGACCCATTTAGAGACGTTGCCGGGTGTGAAAGAGGAGACCAAGAGGTATGTAACCTTTTGTCCGTTACTTGACGAAGTCGAAGTTGAAACTGACGCGCCGTGTGTGTGTGGCGACCAGATGTATCGCCAACTTGCTCGACTACCGCGCGGTGCGTACGCGTGCGCGGCTTCCAAGGGGACAGAGCGCGGCGGTGCTCGTGCCGTTGTTCGTGGGGCGGTCGGGAGATTTGTACGTGGTCCTCAGTCGGTGCGTCGTTTGCTCTTCCGCCGTGTTTTCGGTTTCGGTTTTCGGTTTCGTAAACGGCGGGCGTGCTGATGCCGTTTGTGGGTGAACAGACGTTCGGACGCGCTCAAGACGTTCGCGGGTGATACGGCGTTGCCGGGGGGCAAGATCGACGCGCAGGATGTGACGGTGGAGGATACGGCTGTGAGTCGTGCTCGTCTGGTGATTTGGTTTGGTCCGTTGGCGTCCGTCTGACGTGAATCCATGCGCATGCAATAGAGACGCGAAGCTTTCGAGGAGGTGCGTCTCGCTGCTTGCTTTGCTGACCGGTTCCCGGGCCAGGGACTGACGGGCGGCGTTTGCGTTTGGTGGGCCAGATCGGGCTACCTCAAGACAAGGAGCGAACGCCGCTGTTGTGCGTGATGGAACCATACTTGGCAAAGGGCGAGATGTTGGTCACGCCGTGCGTGTTTGGATTTATTCTCGGTAGCTCTTGGCTTTCCTGGGTGCTCACCGCTAGCCGCCGTTCGCCAGGGTGGTCGTCCTCATACTCGACAATGGCTTGCAGGTGTGTCGTTTCGCGTACCTGCTCGTTCCCCGTATTGACTGGCTTTCGTGTGACCATAGCCTAACCTGAACTCCTCCGAAGTGACGTCGATATTTGCACAGCCGTTGGTCTCGTTCCTTTCGTCGACGCCTCACCTGTCGAGCGGTCGTACGGCGGACCCGAGCAATCCTTATCACACGTTCATGGACTTTCCAGTGAGCAACGGCGGTGTGGTTCGCTTGCACAGGTTCCTCACCGGACGTGAAAGGGAGGGCATCAAGCCCGTGTTCGGACTCACAGCGTCAGTCTCTCACCCATACATGACATACAACCAGAAATATAGAGTAAAAGACTCATACGCCGTTCTGTACGCACACAGGTCTATCCTCATCGAGACGGCGACCATCGGATATGGACGGCCGCCCGAGTTTGAGGTTCAGCCTCGCAATGCGCCCACGCCTGCGCAGGAGATTGCACATGCGCTCCTTACCCTTACGAACCCCCTTCGCATCGCGTGCGAGCGGGAGGGCGTCGACGCGAACAAGACGGCCGCCCGGCTGCTACGTCCCCCTATAGCGGCCAACGCTACGCGGACGATCGAGTGGGAGAGGATCGGGACGGAATGGAAGAAGCTCATGGAAGGTGACAGTGCGACGGGGGTCGACACCGCGGCAGTTGGCAAAGGAAAGGGATCCGGCTCGCGCTCGCGCCCGGCCTCTCGGGGCCTCGAGGAAGCTCGCAATGAGGACGGAGAGCTCAATCCCAAGGCGCTACTCACCACGAACCCCAAAGAGGGTCAGGAGGGTTTGAGGGGTGGTATCAAAGCCGGTAAGGATGGAATCAAGAGAGGGAAAGGTAACGTGGATGATGACGCGGGGAGAGATCAGGATGTAGAGCGAGGGAAGGAGGGCACGCGGACAGGCTTGGAAGAGACGAAGAAATACATCAGCGAGGGCGAGGATGGTCACAACCCCGAGCAGGCTTTCCCTAGGAAACGTGATGCCAAACTGTGACACATGGGATACCCCTCACCATCAAAAGGATACTGCAACTACCATATCATCATCGATCTCATCGCACTCTTTTGTTCTATTTATCTATTTATCTATGGTTTCCAGGTCAAAATGCTAATGTAAATATCAAGTTTGTCTTTTTGATCTATCGTTAATTCTCAACTAAACTACATTCACTGCAAGCACTGTCTAGTGACAAGCGCGTACAGACATTATACAGATACTACTGCGATTGTGAGTCGCTTCAAGGTTTGCCGAACGAATCGCACGCATTGTTCATGGAAGGTAGGGATACAGCTAGCTGTATACAGTATCATATGATACACAAGTCCATGGCGGGTCTGCCTCGCATTTTAGTCCACCACAATCAGTCCGTCATAGCTCCTCCTTGCCAATGCTTTCTTCATCAACTCCTCCGGTGGCAAAGACGGCCTTGTAGGCTGAGGCTGGCCCTCCTTGTCGAGGACTTCCCACTCCTCCTCTTCCTCAGTGCCCATGAAGACCTTGAGCAACGAGGGAGAGTGCCCGCCCAGTAACGAAACCCCTTCCCGCTCGCCCGTCGCCGGTGCAGCGATATCATACCCGTCCTGCGGGTTGGACAAGTTCCAATGCACTAGCTCGAGAACGTCATACCCAGCTTGTGCATACGCCCTTGCGATCACGTCGTTTGTCTTCCACTGTGCTGCTGAGCCAGGAGATGTGGACTCGCCCACGTTGTTTGCGGCGTCGAACTGCATATCGCTGAAGACAAAGATCCTCTTGATCATCTGATCTTTGGGGACATCGTGCTTGACGGCAAGCGGAAGGATGAACTTGAGGAAGACGGCATTAAAGTCTGTGTTCATCTCCCACCTTACGCGGCTCATGCCGCCGATCGTTGCACCGAGAGAAACGCACTTGGATTCAGGGTCGAGAACGACGAACTGCGACGATGGGGAGAAGGTAATGAACGAACCATTGAACGGAGGCTGCGCCAGCCGTGCCACAAAGAGTGAAAGGGAGACAGCAGGCCAGATCGGTCGGACGTCAATGGGGAATTACCTCTCGTAGTATAATCGACAAATCCCATGGGTCCAGAGACGTCGCAGACCGCGATACAATCATCCAACCGGCCCGACTCCCGAAGGCGTGTCACGAGCGTAGCTCACTGAGCATCGACGACCCTCATCTGAGCTTCCGCAAGCCGGCGCTCTCGCTCATGCGGGGCATTGGCTAGAGAATGCGTAGCGCCTCCCGCTGGACTTTGCTGACGATATATCCGCACAGCCTCCATGGCGAGAAGGTGCGGAAGGAGTGTCGCGCCACTGATCTGCTTTTTGCCCGATTCAATGTCTTGGAGGTAATTCAGGAACCTCTCCTTTTTCTTGTTCATGCAGATGGAAGGAACTCGAGAGTAGACAATCTCGGACCAACGATTGGACGACATGAGAGGTTCTGGAACGGAGGTGTGACGTCTTCCACGAGTGAGAATGTGCTTCTGATAGCCACAACGAAGCAGGTGCATGTCAGATTCTGGCAAGCTCGTCGCGAGATAGCATGAAATTCTGTGGGCGATTGGGAAAAAAAAACACTTGTGCCTCGTGTAGAAGCAAACAAATCGCGGATGAGATGTTCGTGAGACGGTCATGGGAACAACCCGGTGTTGGCGCCCACTTGGAAACGAAAGTAAGAGCATCCATGAGTACCATCCGGTCGTTCTTATCCGCACTAACGGGCAAGGCGGTGATCTTGTCCATGACATCAGATTCCTTTGCCAATTGACCCGCAAACAGCCTCGCAATCGCTGCATCGAGCGCAACGGTAGCGCTTGTCAAGTAACTTATGCGTGAAACGGTCATGTGCGCGACCATTCCACTTGCTCCTGGTTATTCTTGAAGGCAGGCCGAGACTTGCCATCATAGTGATTGTGCAAGAAACTGGAATGCGGTTGGAGATGATTTTCGAAGAGCCATCCAAACGCTCTGGTAAGACGGGTTTAACACCTGGCCACGAAGAGGCAAGAAGAAACATACAGATAGAAGAGCTCTTTCTCGCCCTTCCCGTCGGGAATACTCCTCGTGCTCCAGATGATCCGATGGGTCAGGTTTGGGTCCTCTGCCCATGTATTCTCAAGCTAGCGATCGACTCTCCTTAGGCGTTGGGGCATGCGGACGAGAACGTCGAAGAAATTAGAGTCAACGAGTTCGGGAATAGGGGGGATCTGGGAGGTTGCAGTGGTTTGGGGATTCAATTAATGAGGTTCAATGACGTAATCGTACGGCTTACCTAATCCACTGACTTTTTGCAAGTACTGTGTTTGCACCAGAACGACCATCATATCGTCGACGCTCAAGATGCCCATGCGCTATAGAGGCGACTCCCCGCCACTTCAGCCACTATATCCAGACCAAATAGAGCCCACAGACGCAGATGACTCCATTGTCCTCTCAGATCTCGTGCGCACAGGCGAAGCATCCAGGCTGCGGCGAAGAGGAGCAATGAGGCTTGATCACAACCTGTTGAGCGCCCAGCGCAACGAGGGCGGTCGGTTGACACCCCCAACCGTCGTCGTCGCCAGAACACCCTCATGGATCGAGCCTCCGAGCGACGACGACGAATCAACGCAAACTTGGGAACAGGGTTATGACCCGTCCTCGCCTCGTCCACAGGGCAGATCCGTCGTGCCTGGGCCAGAGGCATACGGATACACACTGTACTGTGGTGGACAGGAGACTTCGTCATTCGCGCAACAAGCGTCAGCCTACGTGCGGTCGCCACTGCCATCTTATCCCCCGATGACATCGGTCAGCGGTCGGCGTCGGCGTGACGATCCTTCGCGGAAGACGAATGGGTGCGGGGCTGTGATTCACTTGCGGGCTTCACGTCGGGATGGGTCCAGTGTGTGGGTCGGGAAAGATGAGGCGACATCTGCTGTCGTACCGATGGACGCGTCATACTTTGAGCGCCGCACGGTCGTCAGGATGATCCGCAGTGCATGTGGATGTGTTCGAGAAGGCGTGGGTTGTGCGATATGGTAAGTACATCCCATTTCTTTTCTATCCGGTTCTCAGGCCTCCTCAGCGGTAACACACTGGGGACCCGATATAAACCTTGCCAAACTGCCGCGGACGGGCTATTTTCCCTTCATCATGTCTCGCAGGTGCCTATATGCCCTCAAGGACCGAGGTACTGGCACGGCCGGGCTTCAGCCGCAAGCTCGAGCACATCTCCTTCCTATATCTACACCTTCTTCGCCTCCAACGTCACCCGCGCGTCGCAGTCACCAGCCCCACGATTTCCACCCCCATCATCCTCCTCGCGAGAGGAGAGTTTCTACACCGTTGATAACGCCTTCGACATGAACTTTCTCGACCGACTCGCTTCCGCATCACCAATCCCTATGACTGACGAGGACCGCGACGGGTTTGAACAAAGCTCGCGTCCTCAAATTGATCTCGAGTTCGACCCCGACGGTGCTCCCCTCCCATCCAATCCAGGGTCACCGGACAAGACAAGCGCGGAGTTGATGTTGCTCCCCGAGCGGTGAATTTGACATATATATCAGTTTGGATCTCATGCTTTCTTTGGTTACTCTTCGTTGGCTCATCTTGTAGCGATAACGGACGCAAAACTTTTCTTGTGCATGTATCATCGACCCGCATTAGCACAACCTCCCACTCCTCCCCAAGTCCTCACGCGATCTCATCTGGATCTGTACTGTCTATCTATTTACGAATTTTGATGGACATAATAACTCCACAGACCTAATCATTGGTAGCCCCGCGATTGACCATATATACGATAGCGGATGCAAGGCGTGGCCGTCATGTTGTAGTTTGTTAAACCATCAAAAAAACATCTTGCGACAACGCTAAGTCGACAACTCTATCCACAAATCAGCCGTCCGACCAGGCCAACACAGGCGACGACCATCTTCTCATGCCTCCTGCCCGCCCGCAAAACACAGCGCCCAGTCCCCCTCCCCGTTATTCCTCGCATAATGCTGACTCTCCACGAAGTTCGCAAGCGCACATAGCCCGTCCCCGCGCGCACCGCAAAACGCGAGCGGCTGTATCGCATCGTTAACCAACACCCGCACGTACTCACCCCGCTTTCCGGTCCCCCTCCCATGACACACCAGTTTCTCCGTGATCATCCTCCCCGAGAACGGCACCATTCGTGAATCTTTCCAAGTGCGCTGCTTTTCCAGCCGTGTCGGATCGAGGTCGTGAGGCTGCGCGAAGAGCCCGAGTGCGCTGTAGATCGAGATCATCTGGTTGTCGTGCGAAAAGTCGGCGTAAAAGGTGCGATCAAGGGGGAAGGTGATGGGAGATTCGTCGAGCGTATGGTTGGTCTGCGTCTCGTCTTGGACAGGTTGGCCTGTCAGCCGGGCCAGCAACTCGTTGACGTACCCAACGCCCTGAACGGGCCCGAGCTTTTGTCCGTATCTTTGCAGTCCGAGGTTCAGTAGATGGTGGGGAGACGGCGCGGGGGCGACAAGATGAACACCCACCCGTTCCCGTAGTAATCAACAAGATCGCCATGATACTCATACGACGCCCATTCTTCGGGCGTGAAGAGATCACACCATGGGCTAGGTGCCTCGTGTGCTACCGTGTCAAACGGGCAGAGTGACATCAAATTTACCACGTCGGTCTTTTTCAATTTCGCACCCGGCGCCGCAGCGTTGATGCGGTCGACAATCGCAGGTGTGAATACGTCCACCCACGCTTTGGTCGCGTGACTGGACGTGCCGACTTGTGGACACATTTTATCATCCAGCGTGTCGTTTGTCTAGCGGGGAGTGAGACGCATGCCAAGAGCGGAGAGGTCGCGCGAGACCGACCGACTGAGAGATGATCACAGATACTTCGGGCACATATTTCTGCTTGCTCGCGTGCGCGAAACCTGCGTGCCTCGTTTGAGAAAGACACGCTCTTTCGCCCAGACCTTGTCATTTCTCACCGGCAGTCCAGTTCCCCGCTGAATCGATCACACGAACACTTTCCGAAACCCGGATGAACGGAAGCATATCTTCGTTAACGAGACCCGCATATCGCACGAAATGTTCCTGGCCTGCGTCGAACGACCTTGACACAGCCAAGCGAAAAGGGGAATGAGCATGGGTATGAAGGTGATCACAGAACAGAAAAGCCCGAGGACGTACTGCGCCGCCCCGAACGGGACCAGATCGTCGATCCCAAGCGTGTACTCGTACTCGTCGACAAACGCAAGTTTGGAGTCCTTGAATTTCTTTGCCCGTTTCAGCTTCTTCACGCTCTTCTTAATAGCCTTCGAAGCAGCCTTTTCGGGGTATCGTGCGCCGTGACGTTGCAACTGTTTTTCAAACGTTTTTCGATCACCACAGCTCGTCCGTCAGATGTGTTCCGTCTCTCGAGAAAATAGGATAGCACCCGAGGGAAGCCTTACCAGATTGACCTGCCAGTACAGACGCACGAAACAAACAAGCGCGACCATCAGTCGTCGACATACACCCAGACGAGACGCGCGTCAACATCACGACCCAGCTCAACACGTGAACGTACTTGAACGACTTCGCACCCTGCTGGCGGCGGCACGTACGTCGCCGCGGGGAACCAGGGCGAATACTGTGCCCATGATTGCTGCAGCTCTTGCGGGAATCCCAGTGGCGGTGCGGTTGTGTTGATCGATGCACTGGCCGCAAGGAGCGCTACGAATTGAGCGACGGTGTTGGCCATCGTGACAAAGCTTGGTCGATGTTCGAGGTGTCAGGGATGGTAACGGAGGTGGCTATGGTCGTTGGTGATCGGGTATCGTCAGGGAACAGCGATGGCTCGTCGTGCAGGTACGGAGCAAAGGTTGGGGCGACTCGGAGTGTGACTGCCCGCTGGCTGCTTATATGGAAAGACAGACCCCATTCGAAGTCTCGGGCGTCAAGTCCGATTCCATTCTTCCGTCATTCTAGGAGCCGCCACTCGAAGGGAAAATATTTCGACGTGGAGATTTTTCCCATGCGCGTCCGATGTGCTTGGCCGTGTGGGTATGGCAAAGGGAAAATATTTCGAGGGTCGATTTTTCCCAGTCCGAACTTTGTACTTGCACATGTGACTGAGCTGTCCATCCTGGACCATCCGCCCGTCGTATGATTTGCATCCTGGCCAGGGTTTCTGTAAACGTTGCAGTCTTCCGTGGCGAGCACCTCCAAATCACAGCGCCGCTGAATCGGACTCGGCTGTGGCGATTCGACTCCATCAATGTCTCAACAATGCTGAGTTCCAACGCGTCCACACCCAAGCTACTACAAAGCCCGTCCCAGATCCCAATCTACGAAATAAAGCATCCTACACTACCCGACTAAAATCAAGCACAAGGCACATTTCATTAAAAAGCGTGGATCACGAAGGCAACGAAGGCGGCCTCCCCACCAACCCAGAAAACGCCTTCTCACTGCTCAATGGCGCCAACCCCAACTTGGGATTGCCTCTCGGTTCGACACCGTCCCCGCGCGCCGTCGACGGGAACGTGGCAGCCGTCTGAAACGACGACAAATCAGGTTTGCTGTCGAATATCCCTGCCACGGTACGGGTCAGCGAACACACAAGGGTCGCGGGAGCACCGCCAACGGTGACTCACCCAGCTTGCGCAACCACCGCTGCCGCACTTGGTGATACCCCCTCGACGGCAGTGCCTTTTGCACCAGGTCCCATTTTTGCCCATACTTGGCAACCGCCTACATGCGTCCCTTTGTCAACATTACCTGCACCAACGCGGCGAAACGACGACATACCTGTGCGAGGAGGTCGTCCTCTTCTTTACTCCATTTGATATACGGACTTCGTTGACGCTTCGCTGGCGGTGCGGGCGCAAATACGTCTTGCTCTGCCACCCGGACAAGCTCCTTGTTCTTGGCCGGTGCAGTGGACGTTGTGCGTCCTGAGATAGAACTCCCGTCGTCCTCACCTCCAGATGGCGTTGTCTCAGAATGCGGCGACGCCTCACGACGCTCGTTCCCCGGTATCGGTATCGGCGGTACCAGAAGGTGCGCGAGATTCTGTTGAGCAGTCGTCGCAAGTGTACCATCCAATCCCTCCTCGCCTAGCATACCCTGGATACGAGAACCCTGTCTTGGCGTCGCATCCGCTGAATCATCATTCACATGCGGAGACGCGTCCGGCAATCGGGGGCTTGGTGCATCGTTGTTTGTTGGTACCTGATTCCCTTCGGGAACCGATGTTGAATCGAGCGTCTGAGATGTATTGGCACTACTCGTCCCTCCACCTGGATCGACTAGTGCTTCTGACGCGGGCCCGCCAACCCGTGGTTGTGCGATACACGTAGAACCGGCCAGATCGTCCCCAGTGTCCGACCGGGGTGTCATGGAACGGGTCATCGGTGCTGCAGACGAAGGTATGTTCACTTCGGGTTTTTTCCTCTTCGACTTTGTCCTCCCTTGTAATTTAGTGGCAGGCTCTTGTAGTTGTGGATCTGCTTTCTCTTTCCCCTTGGCTCTCGTCTGTATCTGTGTTTGCGTCTGAAATGGTGTAGCAGACTGTTCCTGAGTACTAAACGCCGCAGCTTGGTCGGCCAACACATCCAAGGCTGACTTGACCCTCCCAGCACCCGCATTCATGGACCCACTTGTATTCACAGATATCGCAGAATCGTCCGTTGCTCGACTCGTGAGTTCGGTTAGCTTGTCGGTACGCGCCGCAACCTTTCGCCGCTTTGGAACGGGGCTTCCAAGCATGTCCTTGGGTCGCGCATGGCGTGTACCTGCCATGTTACCAGGTGAGTCACCGACCACATCTACCTCCTCGTCTTCGTCGATGTCGACATCGATGTCCTTGTGCATCATCGAGCGAGCGGCACTTAATAGTGAATCGAGAGGCGTTGGTGGGTTATTCGTCCTCGCATCCTGCTTTGGTTTCTGTGCGGATTGTTGTGCGGATGAGATGACGGAAGGGACGGTCGTTGACGAGCTGGGGGTTTGTAGGAGATGGTGGGGATACGCAGGGATGAACATCGGGACTGGTTGCATCCCAGGCCCGGGTCGCATCTGGCCATTCATGTAAACGTATCCACCTTCGGGAGGATACACTGTATGCGACGTGTTACGTTTGGGTGTCTTGGGCGTACTTGCAACTGCCGTCGTTGTCGATTCTTCACGCCTCCGTTCTCGCTCCCGCTCCTCCAAGTGCTGCACCATTCCGGACATTATTCCAGCACGATGCTTACCGACTTTACGGGCTGCTAAAAGAAGATGTTCTACTCTGGCATCGGCACTGAGACCCCGCGAGGTGGCCTTGTGGGATGGTCGTCGTTTGCGTTGATTCGTAAGGGAGTGAACATTGCTGGGTGCATCTGATTTACGGGACTTTGCTCTTGGAGTTGCTTGAGAGAGTGAGGGGTGTGAGGGGGTGTCGAAGGGGTCTAGTGGAGGTTCGTCCTCGTGATCTTCGTCTTCTGTGGCGGCTGCATCTTTCTTTCGTCTCCGGGCGTATTGAGTCTTGATATTCGGCGTAGGAGGGGGTAATGATGGACGTGAGATGAGTGGCTGCATCAGTAGTAGTGGTCTTAGTCGGGTTAGTTCAGATTCGAGCATTTGTAAGCGGGATTGTGTTTCGTTAAGCTGTCAATTAGCATAAGGATGATGACGTGCCGTCAGGGGAGAGGATTCACCCGTTGGCGGAGACTTTTGTTGTCTGTTTCAGCAGTATAAAGCCGTTCAAAGTCCTGCAGAAGTTGTTAGATGCAACCCGCAAGGTCATCCATGACGAAGACGTCACCACGTCAGGAACTCGTGGCCAGTGACTGAGATGCAAGGTACAGAACGGCGACTGACCTCGTCTCGCTCCGGGTTGAGTCGGTTCTTGGCCTGTTGTGCAAGCAGAGCCTCTGCCATCCTAGCCCAGCCGTCCTTCTCTGCGTTCCACCGCAGACGCTGCTCCTCGACTTGATGTAGCAGTAGATCTCTCTGCTGTAGCAAGGCGGATATCAGCTCTGCTTGTCTAAGGAGCTGGTCCGGGTCTGGTCTAACTACGGCGGTGAGCCTTAGTACCTGCGGACCTAGTCATATACGGGCAGGGAGAGATAAACAAGCTATGCACACCATTGCGGCGAGCTCCCGTTCTCGTTGGGTGAGCTGAGCGTCGGCATGGTCGATATGACGCATCTCCACGACCTTTGTGCGCATCTGGATGATATCGGATTCGGGGAGGGGTTCGGGGGAAGCGCTCTTGGTGGGTGGTGGCATGTCTGAGTCATCGAGGGGTGATTGTGGTGGCGGGGAAGGGGACATGAGATGGACGAGGTCGTCGAGGGCGAGCGGGGGGTAATCCTGGCTCATGCTTGTCGTTCCCCAATAACGGAGGGGCAAAATCAAAAAGCCAGAGCCAAATAACGCCAACGCGCGGACTGGATCACGTGCGAATAGTTTTCTCAGGGAAGTCATGTGACTCCGACCACAAGGTAGGCCGATGATTACCCAGACCGGAGACTGATGTTGACCTCGATGCGACAGCTGGTCCTCTCGCTCGTGGCCCTTTCCCCGCTCCTTCTTGCCCTCTACATCCTCGCTGGATTCCCCTACCCGCCCAATCCCCCCGTTGTCCACCCCTCCCTCGCCAGTCTTCCCTCCTCGTGCCCCTCCTGGTCCGTCTATCCGGAAGACTATTACCATGGTGGATCCTACGCCATGTTCCCCCATGGCCGAGTGCGTTCCGATCGCCACTGCCCCTGGGAAGCAGCTGACACCCCGCATAGACGCGATACTGGATCATCGGACCAACACATGGCCCGCGGGTTCGGGCACTCCCCATCCCGCTATTCACACTCTTCTCACAGCCGTATCCTACAGGTGGTTCTCATCCATGGCCTCTCCATCCCAGCCATTGTCTGGAAGGACGTGGCACCCGTCCTCGCCTCGCGCGGCTATCGCGTCCTCCTCTACGGTAACGCTCCTCGAACACGCTCCACCCCTTGCCTTGACCGTTCGCTCAGATCTTTATGGTCGTGGCTACTCCGATGCCCCGGACGTCACCTATGATGTCTCCCTTCACACGACCCAGCTCGCCCTCCTCATGCAGCACATCAGATGGGACGATGCCTATGTCGTTGGGCTTTCCATGGTACGTATTCAGTTAGTCGTTTGGAATTCAAAGCGACTGCCGTGATTTAGGGTGGTGGCATTGCTACCGCGTTTGCTGTCCAGTTCCCTCATTTGGTCAATGGCAAGGTTGCCCTCGTTGCATCCGCCGGCATAGTTGAGGCATGCATCTCCCCGTCATCCTTCAGTCGTCAGACCTTTGATATACCCCGTAGTCAACCGACCTTTCGCGCACGGCAAAATTCATGTCGTCACCATTTGTACAAAGCTTGTCATCTCTTCCTCCGTTCCAGGTATCAATAATTACAGTCATACCACCCAGCATTGCTCATGATCAACAGCACTATATGCGTCTCCTCGCCAATGGTTCCACCAGATCGACACTCGAGGTCATCAATCCCATCCAGGAGGTAAGAGAGTTTTACATTATTATAACATTCCACTCAGCCCAGCCAGATCGTTCGACTGCAATCCGCACATCTTCCACATTATAATGCTGCTGTCGCGTCCTCCCTCCGAGATGGCCCTATTCGCGGCCTCGCATACGCCTTTAGCGCGCTGTCCAATTCTTCCAATGAAATCCTCCTTATCCACGTACGGTCTTTCCCGTCATCCCGGCGCATCCTACGCTCATAACCTACAGGGCACGGCAAACAAGACTGTTCCGTACAAATACGCTTCCAAGATCCAAGCTCTCGTCCCTCAAGCCAGGCTAGTAACGATCATAGATGGAGGTCACGATATCACAGTTACCCATGCCAAAGAAGTGAACGTTGCACTTCTTCACTTTCTCTCCGGTGGTCTTGCGATGCCAGAGGCCGACCATCGTAAAGTATGACCTTGGCCTCTGACTCGGTTGGTAAGTATAATCTTAAATACGCACGATATCAGTGCATAGCGCAGACCACCACATGCTACCCTCCCTCCTTTGGTCTCATCGAATTTTAGTACTTCTCGGGGCTCCTGTATCATGTGTCTATTCCCGTGTATCCTGTTGTTTTTTGGGCAATGTTGTAGGCTTATTTGTTGACCACTGCGTGAACGAGACCGTTGAACCATATGAGGACAGCTTCCTTCACCCCGACCAACACCTGCCGAAAGCATGAGCCAGCAACGACTTGGCACATCCACGGATTCCTCCACTTCAACTCCAAAAAGTGGCGACGCTACGTCGACGAACGCAACGGCCACCTTTGCGTACTTGCAGCCCTACGCCAGATCCAAGTTCAGTCCCCGTCTTTTGCCATTCCATTCAGACAACGCCATCTGACCCTCCATGGCTTCATGAAGAACACCTGCGCTCGCGCTCACCTCGCTTTGTGAGTCCCTTGCACACCCTGCCATCACCCTCGATCTAAATAGTGTATCATTGCTCGCGGCGACCCTGCCAGTTGCGCTCTCTTCGCTCGTCCCACCGGCTGCTCTCCCACCTCACACATACTGCCCACCCTACCTCCAACGTGTTGGGTTCTCGCTCGCATTTGGCGTCGCCACATGGGCGTTTTCCGCCGGGGACGCGCGGAACGGGGCTGGAATCGCGACAGGCACGTCTCCTTGTGCCTGCGAGTCCTGTTCGTGATCTGACGTGTAGAACCCCCGTTTACACGCCGACATGTGCTCCCCCACCCACTGGCACGCGCGCGTACAGCCTGGTCGCTCATCTATCTCACCTTTCACGCGCGCAAATCTCTCCGCGCCCCACGCCATCCCATCCCGCTCGCGTTGAGCGTCGGGGCGACGGCGTGTGCCGCGCTGTACGGGACAGAGTATTTCGTGTACCAGAGCTGAGGGTCGTATCTAGAACGGAGGACCTTGCTTTCTTGTTTTCCAACCGTGTTGTTGAAAGCGGTGCGTAGGGGATGTTTGATGACAATGATTCGTGCGGCACGGTACTATGGGAGGATTTCACGCGGGATATGGGTACGTGCATCTTCTAGTCAGGAAAAAGACGTGGTGGTGCATTCAATGACGTGCGGGGTTTGTGATGTCGGTCGCATTGGCGCAGAGACATACCGATACCGCGCGACCTTCAATCCCATAGCTGAAGCATACCTTCCTCGGCCAGACGGACGTTGATCTTTTCGCAGGAGGGACTTTTCCCAGGAGAGCTCTACCATAGGTCGGTTAAAAAATCGAACTTCGAGAATCTACGATACGGGAATAAGACGATACGAACGTGTATACCAACGACCTCGAAGTCGAAACATGTTGCTCCGTCGGTGTCACGGTCGGAAAGAAAAAAAACGCTGGCATGTCCGCCACAATTGCAGTATCGAATCCAACAGAGCACTCCCGGATGTGAGTTGGATCATGTTCATCGCTTTCGTTGGACGTTCCCAGTATGTAACTTCATCCAACTCCACCATGACCAAATGGCAAGCTGCAATTAACCACTCGCAGGACTGCTTTGGGGTTGACAGCGCATACTTTATCTTGTTGTTGGGGATCGGGGCCGAGTCATTCATAATCAAGGGGATGTTCTAGCCGACGCCTCCGACTTCTTTCAAGCTCTGCTCATGACTCCTCACCCTCACCCGCCAACGTTTGCGAACTCGAATGGACTTCCTGCCGCGCTGCGGTATGTCAGCGGTGCAAAGCATTATTTCGGGCGTGGTATCCTACAAACTCTCCGCAGAAACAGTCTGCATTTTTCCAAGGTTGTCATTCAGGGATCGAGGGCAATTGCGAAGCACTCGAGCGACACATCGTGCAAATGCGGGCGGGGGCGTACAAGGTGTGGGGTGTGGCTGAGCCAGCGTTCCTGGGGCGATGCATGATGTGAAAACCGCGTGCTTGAGTGTAGGTTTTCTGGATACCGGTGAATAGCCTCGATACTCGGCTCAACATGCCAGTGTCTGATGTTGATCACGTCTAAGACTGGAAAACCGGCGTTACTCTAGGACCCCGGTCATCATTCTGTTGGACTCGGGTGGTTCCTGGGCCACATACTAACTACAATGGGCTCTTGGAAACCGGTCGTGATATAATTTGTAAGTCCCGATCACATGCACTGTACGAGCCGCATGGTCGATCGAAGTTGACAATCTTCGCTCCAAATATACTGCCACTTTTAGGCTGTACGTTGTGTCTTGTCCCTCGGGTGCGAGCTGAGACTCCCAGAATACCAATAAGAATTGGGAATGTAGGGGGTATATACATATGCAGTGCCGTACAATAAGTTAGTTGTGACCTATGAAACTACTCCTGACATACACTCTAAAGCGAAACAACGCATCTCCACTGCAAAGAAACTCCACGCAGGATAGACAACTCAAAATCACTCATCTGGACGAAGATACCGCAAATCCGATCCACGCTATACCGTAACGTGAACGGTTTCGGAAGCACTGGCAATTCCAAAATACACCGGCATCGATGGCGAATACGTCGGCACCATCCTATGCGGGTCGAAATGTACCGCGCGCTCAGACCTCTTACACGTCCGCTCAGGATGCGGTGTGGACGGTCGCGATCGCACCTCCTTTCGCTTGCCATTGGCATGGTGCATCTTACCGAATGTGCCAGTGCGCACAGTTTGGAAGGTGAGCAGGGCATTGTGGGCGCTAGGGTGTGTCGCTGGGAGGTGTTCCGGATGGAGGACCACCTGGAGTTGCGAGCGGCGGCAGAGGTGAGACCGGACGAGCCGCATGAACTTGTGCACGGAAGTTTGGTCTGGGACAAGACATCCGCATTGCACGTACGAGACTTGAAAGCGCGTCTGGGAAGAACGGGTGAGTGATTAGGCGCGCTCTAGAGATATCACTTCGCGTCCCTCTTACCTGCCATGCACGACACGTATCATCGAATGCAGAAGAGAGGCGACTTTCCGTAACGCTCAGTTCGCTAGGACAAGGGTCAGTGGTTTAAGACATCCTAAAAGGATCTAAAATTGCTCACTGATCCACGTGATGGCCGACGTACATCTCGCAATCGACACTATACCGACTTGCCATGAGCTGGTGCGTATGCCATACCAGGTCGATATCCAGCGTAGGTACAAGCATGCAGCTTGGGTACGCAGTCATCAAGTCAAGAAAGCTGTGGAAGAGAATGAGTCGGGAAATGCAATGTGAAGTGATGGGCAAATACGTACGCATGATATCGCATCACCGAGTGCTCCAGAATCTCGCGTTTATTTGCCTCGCGAAAGATGCCTGATTCCAACCAACCCAACTCATACATCTGCACAGTAAAATGACATTGGCGAAGAACCTGTTACATTGGTCAAGATCGGCAGCAGTCCCAGGTGCGGATAACCTACGGCGTCGACAAGGTTGATGGAAAACGGGCTACCATCGGTATATGCGCTCAACACCCTCGCCACCCTGATGAACAATTACTATTTGTGTCGAGAGTAAAAGTAATTCAATGGGTGCACTCACGATGCTGCGGGGCAATTCCTTAAGGAAGTTGATATAGCCTCTTTTAGTCGCTCCAGCGAATAACCGATGTTGTCCTTGATTTCCTTGACCCTATCAAGCCTAACGAGTCGCTCGTTGACTACCAGAGGACACAATCCAGCAAAGTAAGCAGATCGCATCAACTGGTCCCTGATGACTTTTCCATGACGAGCGTCCCGCTTTCCCGACGGAGCGAAGAGACTGCCACTATCCGCCGCGGAACACCATCAAAACACCCATATCGATACCCGAATCAGAACTTACGCAACAAAGTGTTCCTGTGCTTCATCATCTCCTTCCGACAGATCACGTACGAACTTTGCAACCGCGAGGTTGTCATGGGTGATTTTAAGCCTGCACCCAGGAAGTGGACACATGACTGAGAATTTTCCCTCAGCGAACCCGGTGCCGTCGTCATTAATGAATGCTGCGGGACGAGCGCTTAAACCGTCATACGCGGCTCCCGACGGACGATGGACACTCACGAACGTATACCATGGTTCGACACCGTGGACACTCCAACTGTTTAAATCTGTTTTCCGTTGCAGTCATCGCCTCGAACGGGTTGAAGGGGGTCCCCGTGTGTTTATGCCAAGCTTCCACTCTTGCATTGCTCGGTTTCTGCTGTACGATCCTGCCGACATCGATCTTTCGCCAAACCCCTCAGCCTCGACTTCCCCACCATCATACGAGAAAATAGGGACCCACCGACCCGACGACGAACATGTTGAGCAACCGCAACTGTTGCAACACTGCGAGACGTTCACAATCTTCGGCATACCAGCTGCAAGACCTCAACTAAGCCCCTGTGTCAAGAAGCAGGAGCGCGGCGGGTGGTTACCATGGGTTGAGCAAATAGGCGTGCCACACCATCCAGACATCCACGGGTGGGATATGTTCCGTGACAAACTTTTCAAGTGGGACAAATTGCAGGGACTTGACCCACCGCTCAAACCTTGACGTTTGACAGTCACATCCGAGTCAGTACACGGCGGGTGGGACGGGGGATGGGAACTAGGAGGGAGAGACGTACCTTTCGACAGCGAGGTGCACGAACCAACGCCAACGGGCGTCTTTGTCCATCTTCATCGCGTACCTGGGTATTCGGCGGTCTTTACAGCCCTCGACGGTGATCCTGAGGTTATAGAACGCCCTGAGGAGGCGGATGTGCCCTTTCACTTGCTCTGGGGAAACCAGCGGCCGCTGTGCGCGCTGCGTGCCGACGACATAAGCGGGAGGGAGGGTGGGGGTGTTGCCAGGCGTGGAACGAGTCATATGCAATTAAGGAGTCAGGAGTCAGGAGAAGAATGAAATCTAGTTGGACGAAACCGTTAGGGAATAAAAAGAAGTGGAAGGATAAGACGTGGCCCGGGATCAATCTATGCCACATATAAGAATGTGCTCTGTTCCCGAGAACACCGAACCATACCAGTGCACTGTTTGGTTGGAATGGGACTCACGAGAAGAAAAAATATTATTGTAGAGTTCGAGTCGACGGCGGCGCATATTGTTACCGTGGGCACATCCCTGCATTGGGATTGGATGGTGATGACTGATGAAGTAGTTTTGACATCATTACCGTGACATAGCTTTGTCCTATGCAAGCTGTGCGCCTCTCGTCGTAATATCGGATACACATCAAAGCTGAGGTTGAAGTCCGAGTCGGGGACTGGGGAGTCGGGACACCAAGGAGCTCGTCGGTCGATACGCCTGCACAGCTCTGGTATGGGAATTACCAAGCAACTATGGTTGAGGAAACTGTACAGCACCTTCCCTCTCGATCATTCTACCACTGGCACGCACTGGCAGTCCGATCCGACGGGACTCCCGGGCCGAGGCACTTTGACTGACACCTAGTGGAATTAAGGAGCTGCATTCAAGTTGAAACCAATCTCACTGATGGGCTTCTATGATTCAATCTCCATGGGTCAACGCTGCAAGGAGAGCAGCTCCGATTCAAATCAAGAAAAAGATGTGCAGAATTGTTTGGGGAACGACTCGGATCGCTTATGAAAGCTTATGTAAACGTTCGACGCAGGCAACCAAAACTAAGAGGACCGGTCACGGTTGTGCTCGAGCTTCTGCGGCTCAGCCTTACTGGTCGCTCGGGTTACGCCCGTTGGCCTGACCCGCCTCTGTACCAGCTACCTCGTACGCATCACCCTCATCACCTCCCTTCCCTAGCTTCGTCCGCAGTGCGCCCCCTTATTGCTCTCCCTTCTACGGCAGGGTTCAAAACGATCACGCGACCACACAAGATCAAAATTACTTACCTCGTGCTCTCTACGTGCTCCCGAAGCCTTCTTACTTCCTTCCCATCCGCCTCAGCATCCTTGATAATCGTTTTCACCTCCTATTCGCATAGTAGCCGTTAGTACGAGTACCACCCAACACCGCGGCCCGTCAACCTGCGCAAACGCTCACCTGCTCCGCGGCTTTCCACACACCCTCCACGTCTTCCTCCACCTTCTTCACGGTCTAATGTCCCGCACCGCATCGCAATGCACGACAAACCGTGAGCATCAACCAAGCGCGGGGGACCCGCAGTCACTCGAACGTACCTCTTCCGCCTTGGCCTCCCTCGCGGCCAACCGCTGCTGCTCGAGCTGTCTTTGTACGTCTCTTGCCGAATCCTCTTCCAGCTTCGCGATCTGACTCTCAATCTGCTTGTATCCATCAGTTTGGCCCGCTCACTCTTTGCCATTGCCAACGGGGTAGGCAGGCCATCGGTCACGTGAAATAAAAGACGAGGAAGACGTCACCTCTGCTTGACTTGGTATCACCTCGTCCTCCGCCGTCGCCGCCTGCGAACGTGTCCTAAAGAATGCAGTCGACATGGTGGGAATGAAAAAGCGAAAGCCTCTCCTCCATTTTATCCCCCGCGAGGGTCAGGACCGACTCGCGCGGCGCAGCGCTGAGAGATGCAGTGTCATTTGTAACCCAGTGCATCTCGCCGTTACCGATTCGTCTCCGCTTCCGGTTCTCGGGGAACTGATTCCCAAGGCACCAGCAGATACGCAGCCAGGATCGAACGAAAACATACATCAGGGAGAGCTTATCGGGTATGCGTACCCACCCACCTGGAGCAAGCGACGCACTGGGAAGGCGGTGGTGAGCAAGCATAGGACATCGTTACCACTGTGCGGTCCATGGACCATCCTGCATCTGGATTAATAAACTTACGGTCAGATAGGTAAGCATCAGGGCAATCATTCACCTTGCTTGCTAAGCAAGTTTTTGCCTTTACAATGCAATATCAGGTCCTAGGAACCTTCACCGCAAGCATCATGCCATAATTCAGGGGCTGACAATTCCAAATACAGGAAATGTCCGTGCGCCGCCACCTGTCGGTCAAGTCTTTGCTGAGCCCTCTCGAGGATTCCGACGCATCCAGGAGTTCTAGTTTATCTACGTCCGTCTCATTCTCGAATCCCTTTGCAACATGACCGAACTCCAACCGAAACTCGTTGCGAGGCATCGTAACGTTCAAACACTCGTTTAGTCGCGTTGTCAGGATGGAGGGAGTTGCTACCGTTCCTAATGTTCTGTCCGTTATCTTCGTGCCGTTGCCGACTGTGCTGTTCCACGCACGATTTTCACGATTGTACTAGCTGGTTTTGTCCCATGCGCAAGCAAGGTTTACGCTGACCATCAGTCGGCAATTTTGGGTATAAATTCTCTCTGAATGTTCGGTCAAGAAATATCATTGCGGTGCTTAGTTGGGCCCTATGAATTGGTATAATATGCGCCTAACTAGGCCGGAAAGATGTTGCGGTTCGTTCTGTCCACCAAAAGTCAGTCTACATAGGACGCCTCGTCGGTGATCTTCATACCTGGTATGTACTCTGAAATAGCATCAATTAGCGTCAGCTTCGCCGCACTACGTCACTCGAATCAGATGAAACTCACCATCACCATACCCATTCCAATCGCCGTCAACTGCTTTTTGTCAGTATTCACACAAAGGGAGATAACCGATCAGGACTCACGACCATCTTCCCAGACTCCCCGGTTCTGAATAGCCACCCTTTCCCTCGAGCGGTTAACCACGCACTCTCCAATCCCTTGGGTAAAACATACATCGCCAATTCTCCGCGTCTTCTCTTCTCCTCTATAAGAAGTGATAACGCACCAAGCAGCCCACCTAGCCCGTACGAGTACTTGGAACCAAAGATCGCGAGTATGATCTGTGGTATCTTGACTTTCGTTTGGGACGATAACAGGGCATGTAGGTAATGCTTTAGGCAAACCCAGGCTAAAACTGGTCAATCACGACCAGATACGGTAACGAGGCATGCTCACATTGGTATGAAGCGACAAATGTCGCCAAGAATGCTGAGCTCCGGATCGTGCCCCAGGCGGCTCTCCAGAGCATCCTCAACGGATTCGAAAGGAACGCGCTGGGCTTGAACAGCATCAACGGTATGAGATGTAACGCCCCGTATATGGGGAATCCCCATTGAAACACGGTCCACAAACGTGGAAGGGGGACTGCCGTACAAGATTCGGCCCATGGGTGAATGGCCCCGCAGGGAGGGTATGGTGGGCCAAAGTCAGACGGTGTAGCCATTGCAAGCGCTTTTCTTGCCAAGATAGCTGTTCGATTGGCAGGCACGAGATCCTAGAAAATGTTGTTGGAATTGCTCACGCTAATAGGGAGAGAATCAGCACACCTCTCGTGTGAGTATTTTATCCAGGTCGCTGACGTCAAACGTCCCCGTGCGGTTTATATCCCGCACCAATTCTATAGCTTCAATTGGTGCACCAGATGCCTTGGAAAGCCTGAGAAACAGTCAGGGTGACGTTGTGTGTGCCGATTATTCACTCACCAGGTGGTATATGACCTTGGAAGTGTCTCTGGCCGAGCAAAGAGCGCATACACGATCTGAACGCAGCTGGGAGCAAATTGCAATCTATATTCTTGTGACCTGAAGATAAGACTTACCATAGAGAAAACAAAAGTACATCGCCATGCGGGATATGGATCCCCCGTTGCGAAGTGAACGCGTTATACGATCCCTGAAGCCCACTGCATGCGTGACATTCAGCAGACGAATCACCGTGTAACGCCGAGAGAAGACGGACCGGACGAACAACTGTTGTGCAATGATCAACCTCCGCGACCGTTTCTCAAACACGATCGCCACGCCACCGGCGATAGCACCAGCGACCACTGCGTGCCATCGACGTGTCTTCTTGCGCACCCACTGTTGGTGCGCTTGTGCAGAAAGAGACAGTCGTGGCTGTCGTTTGGACAGCGGGATTTCGAGGGGGGTCACGGCACCGGATCCCTCTTCCTCGTCCTCTTCGAACGGGGATGGGGGAGGGCTCGATGGTGTGACGGGGAGGACGATGGGAAGTGAGTTGAGGATCGCTTTATATAGCGCAACAAAGGAACCTGGCGGAGTTGCACATTCATGAGATTAGACATGACGGCCAAGCGAGATGACACACCCAACATGGCAGCGAACCTAAACGAATCCTTTCCGAATATAGCATGGCGGATTAACGCAAGGCGCATCTCCCTGGATGAACGCAGGTGGTGTGAACGGGCGGCGGGAATGTCGCAGTAGTCATGAACCCTTACTTTGGTACCTTGCCAAACCGGAGCGTCGCTAGAACAAGGTTGAGGCTGGCCCGGATAGCGAAGGCGATAGCGCCAGCTCCTGAGAGAAATGCGTCAGAACGAGCAAAACGATCGGGGTTAGTGCGCACGGAGGCCGCCTCGCCCAGCATGCTCGATACATTCCCAAACATCTCCGAGTTCGACAGCTGGTTCGCCTCTGTCACGCCAGATTATCTTGCGGGCCTCTTTGAGTCGCTCTTGGTGGTTTGCGAGGGCGACAAGGTTTTCGAAGGAGGCGACCGCACGACGTGGGGTGAGTCGGATGTAAGAAGGGACTCGAGACAAGGGTCTTCCTGGTTCATCGTCAGGACCTGTCTGTTTTGCGTGTCCGTCGCTCTTCTCGGGGAGTAGCATGGAGGGCGTCGCAACTGGGTCGTCGCAGAGAAAACGTTGCTTAGTGAACGGTAGTCTCGTTCCCCGACAAAGTTATACAGCACGGTGGTCCTACCTACCCCAACACAGCCACATCCGACTGTTGTCGACGGTAAATCAAACTTCTTGTCATTGAACAGATACATAGATACAGAGGTCAGTCCGAAACTACACAGTAGGAAGATACTGGTGGACTACTCTGCCAAAAAAGGGTCCCTGGGGGAAAGACATGGATATCGATTCATATCACCGTACATACGTACAAGATTGATATGCACCTACAAAAAAACGAAAATCAGATCAGCCAAGTCCGCTTGTACACGACACCAACAAGATCAGATAAAAATGTGTGATTCCGGATAGACTGATATCCTCATCGAACGGAGCCTCCGTCGAGGGAGTCTGCATTGTCATCTCGTTGAATGCCCCCCCGAGACTCACCTATCAACGGTTCTTGAAGTAGTCCAGAAGGACGTGCAGCCCCTCGCTCTCAACACCATAGTCCTTGACGACAACACACGAGCACCCAACGACCTTGCGCGGGTTGCCCTCCTTGTCGATCTTGCACAAGCCAGCCCAGGTGCCGAGCACCTTTCCATCTCCAACCTTGATCAGGTTGATTTTGTGCTCGGCACAAAGGGCCTCGATGAGTTTGATGTACTCGGCTTCGGTGCATGTCTCGACGAGCACGCAGAGGTGAGCCTGGCGTCTGTCCAGAGCCTTGGCGCACTCGCGCAGACCACGGGCGAGCCCATCGTGCACGAGGGCGTGCTTCAGAACTTGCTGCGGAGTGGATGAGGGGCGCGGGAGGGTGGACAAAGTAGAACACACACCTGAAGAGCGTCCTCGACGGACAATTTACCCTTTGGCGCTTCAGCAGAGACTTCGACCTCGGCAGCCGGGGCGTCGACTTGAATTTCATCTCCAGCGTCAGACATCTTGCTTCTTTTGAGGGGGTTGTGTGCAATGTCTTCGTCCGCTCTCGTTGATGATGGGGAACATTAGAGTTCACCAACCCGATAAAGCCCTTGCTAATTGGAATCTCCGCTCGGCATCTTGCGAGTAGGAGATCTCTACACTTGCACTACACTCCTACCCGAGAACTTGACTGTCTGACATGGTTCGTATGTCCTTGCAATGTTCAACCCAAACTCGTGAATTCCCCGTCATTAGAGTCTCGCCTTTGTCAACGCCCTCGAGTGCAAAGAACGTACGCGTCCTGACCTGATAAACCCTCCTCCAATACATTGAACCCTACATAGCCCACAGCGACGAAATATGGGACATCGCCTGGACAGCAACCGACGCAGTCATCTCCGCCTCCGCAGACGGCACCATCAAACAATGGGACTCCACCTCAGGACAAGTTTCCCTCGCCCGCCCGCCGCACAACCTCGCCATCGTTTCTCTCTCCGTTAGTACCGACGGCCAGTCGGTACTGTATAATGGTCTGGACGGTACAACGTGTCTCTGGGATCTCACATCCGACACCATCGTCGGTCGGCATGAGAGTTATGACCGCTTGGTGAACGGCGCGGAACCTTGTAAGTGCTCGTTCACAACCGTGTGCAGCGTGTTATCAACCAGACCCCACAAGCGTGGGCGGTCTCGCTTAACCCAAAAGGCGGGACGTACGCCGGTACCAGCGGTGCCGGTAATGTCAATATATACTCTGCATCCCCTGACTCGTTCGGGGACCGTCGGGCCGTCTTGTCAAGCGGTCGAAACAAGCACGGCATGGCTTGCAAACACGTACGTCCTACACTATATATGCGTTACGACTAGATACTTTTCGGTGGATACCCCTCTGTGATCGCTCGCTCATAATCGCCAAACGAAACCACAGAGCCCAGACGGCAAACGCATAGCACTCTCGTCCGACTCTGGACAGGTGTTCATATTCGATCTCGAGTCTGGTTCGTTGGCTACCACCTACACTTCACATGCCATGGCCGTCCGCTCGCTCGCATGGTCCTATGACGGACAGGTCAGCACAATTCGTTCCTTCGGTTCGATGTCGATCCAGCTGAGATGTCTCGTAGTTACTCCTCACAGCATCAGACGACAAGCGGCTCATCTTGCACGACGTCCGTTCCACAGCTTCTGGAAAACCAGGCTCTGGTGCCGTCGCGACGCTCACTGGCCACTCATCCTGGGTCCTGAGCGCGGACATCTCTCCTGAGGGCCGTCTTGCCGTCTCTGGGTGTGTACTATCCATCCTGTGATACAACGGCGTCTTTACATGTCCCCTACAGCTCTGCGGACAAAAGTATCAAAGTGTGGGACCTCGCCGCACGTGCATCCGTGTCCACCACCCAAGAGTCGGGCGAAGTGTGGAGCGTCGTATGGCGCCCAAAGCCCGCACGGACGGGGTCCTCAGGCGCGTTCGTCAGCGGTGGGCAAGATGGTCTCGTCAGGTGGTGGCGTTCCGCTGGGTCGGGTGTCTGAAACATTGAACGCCGAATCACTCCGAACGTTATTTGTTCCTGTTCTTGAGGAGTGCATGCTCATGGTTGAAATGTCTTGTTGAATCAATTACCCCTTTGTGTTCTGCACTTGTCGAGATAGCTGTCTTTGATGGGGTGTGCTATTTGAATGTTATCCTCGTCGTTGTCCCCGTTCGCAGGCTCACGTAGTACGTCGTAGCTGCTCGATCAGTGGCGTGGATGAATCGATGACGATTGGGGAGCGTTGACACCGTACATGACACGATCCACTAGTATTCCCTTCCGAGTATCTCCATTCCCTCAAATAGCAGTACCAGTGACACCTGGAGATACATACGCCCGTACGGTCAAAAAACCGGTAGGTCTTCTACTCTTGAAGAATGCAAAGATCGTTAACATCTGATGAGCTTCGTCGACGTGCAGCAATATTGTCCCTACTGGCCCAGACCCGGTTTTCACTGGATGCCAATCCTCTGCCGCCTAGCAACCTCATTCAACATTTCTATGTCATGTTATGAGGCCTCCCAGGGTTGCCTAGGGTGGATTAAATCCCACTCTATGGTTTGTCACTCCCAGTCTAGGGTTCACCACATTGTGCTTTCTACATATTACACAACATGTGAGGTGAGGGGGCTGGCCAGAGAACACCCACTCAACAAGCCATGTATGCACAGCACAGCTGCACTGGCCTTCCTGGACGGCGAGCTGCGGACAGTGCTCTTGAGCACAGCCATCATATACTGGCCGTCCTGGACGGCAAGCTGTACAGAGCCCTGGTATGCACAGCCACAGCCACACTGGCATCCTGGACAGCAAGGTGCACAGAGCTCTTGTGTGCAAAGACATAGTTTGTACCTTCTGGATAAAGGGTCTGAAGGTATGTAGCAAGGTGTAGCAAGAAATGTTGTAAAAGTGTATGAAAAGGTGCACTAGAGTGTACCAAAAGTGTACCAATGTGTACCAACAAGTCTAGAGAGAAG
>JBBPNE010000335.1:0-26602 GCA_038090735.1 Xerocomellus amylosporus | reverse complement strand
CAGACAGTCTCTGGCGACAGGTAGGTTCCAAATTTGTTACCCAAGCATCTGCGACCTAGCGTTGGTTTTCCACCTCCTACTGCTCACGCATTTTCTGTCACAGTGCTGCGGCCGCAGAGGACCCGCCACTGTCCATGAAACAGAGACTCGCTGCATGTACAAAGAAATGGATTATGAGTACTAACACGAGTACAAGATCACAGTGAGATAACGAAGGTTTTCATAACTACAGGGAAGCAGTCTCGGATGCACATGATCATTTATAAGGACGGAGTATCAGGGACATTGGGGGTTGGGATCACAGGGGGAGGGGGATGAGGAGGTAGAACGAACCCTTGGGCCCTCGCCTTGTGGGCGATCACCCTTGGATTTTGTGTCGTGAACACGGAAGAGCCTTTGCGATAAGTGGTGACAGTCTCGCCAAGCCCCTCCGTGGCTTGGGCAGCGACCATCTTGTCTTCCTTGGCCTTCTCTTTCCGGATGTGTGCACATATGTCCTCGATGGATCGCCTTGCGCTGTGAGCATTGCAGAATGCTGCACGGAAATCTGCTTCAGTCCCGAGTTGGAACCGATTGACGACAGCCTGTGTCAGGAGTGAGAAAGAACGACGGTGAGGCAGCAGATGACTCGAAGCATCCTTACCTCACAGCGATCCCACTGACTTTTTATTTTGGACCATCGCTCGGGGAACCGATGGCGGTAAATCTGACGCCAATAGTACTGCGGAATCAGGCGGCCCATGATGATGAGGTGGGATTTGCCTTTCCAATGGTCGGGGTGGTCATCCCACCTCGCATTGAGGTCCACGATGCCCTGCATTCCTTGCTGGATGCGAAACGCGGGCGGGTTCGGGATCGCATCAGGAGGGATCAGCATCGTGAAGGAAGAGGAGCGGAACTGCGGTCATGGCCGACTCGGAGGAGGCCTGTGGCTGAACTTGAACGACCGGGGGCTGACTTGAGGTGCCCGTAGGCCCGGGAGCCGTTTCGCCAGTTGGGGTTGCATTAGCAGTGGGTGGGGACTCTGTCGGGGGGGTGAGCGCCCTGTAGGGATGGGCCCACACCAACCGGCTCGCCTGCAATGGTGGTGGCAAGCAGGTAGCGTTCGACGTCAGTGGGGGCTGAAGTACATAAACCCGAACGGACTCGGACTCACAAATGCCATCACGTCTTCCACCTGCCGGATGGTGCGGGTGTCCCTCGTGTTGGCAGCCCGGGAGTTGTCGTGCCCCCCCGACGGCTGCATGAGCATCTCAGCCCGACGTTTCTCCGACAGCTTCACGCGATGGCCATGCGGCACCTGACCCGGCAACGACGAGGTGCCAGCGACGGCTTGAGGAGCGGCGGATTGCGTGCCACGGTGGGTGCGCTGAGGCTGAGGCTGCAGGCTGTGCAACGTGCGACAGGGAGAGCAGGTGGTGAGCAGCGGAACGGGCCAAATACAATGAACCCGACAGACGAAAAGGGGAACTGACCTTGCCTTCCAGTGGGGCTGTCCCCCTGCACTGAATGCCTTCAGTCGTTTGAGAAGGTCGTCCTTGCGACCCGTTTTGAGGAGCTTGAACTCCTGGCATCGCTCCTTGAGGACGGAGTTCTTCTGGTTGTCACTAGCAGCGAGGGAGGAAGAGAGCCGCCTGGTCAACACGCCCGAACAAGGGACGAAAGGGGGGGACTCACATCTGGAATTGTTGAACCTCGTACTCTCCATTCTCGTCCAGAGTGCCAGGAATGGGAAAAGGAAGGCGCTCCACATCGCCGGCGGAACGACGACGCAGAGATACTGCATCTGACGGATTTGAGGCTACCGTCGAGCCCCCGGAGGGCTCCGACTCGCTCGATATCCTGGCGAACGACTCGCCCGGACAGGCTGAGTCCCTGGATGGGGAGATGTTCATGCCCGGGCTCGGTGGGCTGGTGTCCAGACTGGTGTTCGTGTTTGTGTTCTCGAACGAACGAAAGACGAGGCGTTGGCCAGCGACCGGCACGTCAGAGGCCAAAGGGTCCATGGGCATTCCTGGCAGTGAGGCACGCCACCAGGCTCTTTCGGTTGCTCGAACTCGCTCCCGGCGTTCTCGCTGTCTGATCCGGTGTGAGCAGAACCAGACCTGTACCCACAGTCTGCCGCAACAAGGGCCAAGGTCAGTATCGAAAGCGTCCGAGAGGCGACTCGGAGAGCGCTCACAGGGAAAGGAGAGCGGCGAGGACGACGAGTCCGATCACGAACCCGGCCCACCCATAGGGGCCCACCTGTGACAGATAGGCTCCCAGGTCCAGGTCGGACGATCGGGGGGTGATGGTGTCATGATGGCCAGCCAAGAATGGAGGCCGAGTTGGCGACTGTTGGAAAGAAGCGGCCGTGTCAGCATCGTCGCATCCCTACACCTCATCGATCGCATGGCGGCATTAATCCCTTTGTGTGAGTTTTTATTTTTATTTTATTCAGCCAGGAAAGAAGGAAGGAAGCTCGCCGCACGCCGCACGAGCCACATTACAATAGTGGGGCTTCCTCCTTGGCGTGGTCGATCGTCGGCTGAGCCGGACGGGGGGGGAGAACGGCGAGCGTCGACGAAAAGAGTAAGGAACGAACCCTCCAACCAGCCGTCACGTCACCTCCCTCGCTGCCGTCACGGTCACCCAGCCACGGTCCCCGTCACGGCCGGTCACGCGGGCAGCGCGCGTGACGGGACCGTGTCGTCGCTGCGAGAAGTGTCACACATTGTTGTCACGGTACGTCGCATGGAATCTCGTCTATTACTCGCTATCTCTCACCACAACAGGGCGCCCAGTGGGCTTCGTACTCTCGACTCTGCATTCGTCTCCGCAGCGGTGCCCCCAAAAACGGTCTCTGCGGGCTCGCGTGCGACGATCGGGATTGTTGCCGGTGATGGATGTCAAGGCATTGCTAGTAGAGAGAAGAGAGTATAGGAAAGGCTAGTCGTGCGTACCGAAAATACAAAGCCAAGGACAACATGCGAGGTAACTACGGTGGTGATCCTAACCTTCCCCTCCTTTGAGCTGGCCTTGTATGCCTGGTGTTGCTATGAACCCCGTCATTGGCCGTGCATGCCCACCCACCCACTCTCGCGCTCACCCCCACCATGCCGGCACTCGGCGGGGGGGCAAGCACACGGTGACAGGCGACCACAGAGGTGTTGCAGGCCCTCGTCGGGAGCGGCTATCAAACGAAGACGAGACAGGTCAGTCTCCTCGTTGTATCAGTAGGGTTCTCGCTCACATGGATGTGTAGCACGGCATGACGTCGATCGGTGCCCAAGCAGACGTGGTCAAGTTTTTCTCGGACCATGGGATCCTCCAAGTCGACGTGATCCGCCGCGATGTTCTGTCACAAGGTGTCGTGTCTTTTAGCACCAACGATGAACGATTTACGACACACACAGCAGACCAAGGAGCGGTTGCTCGCCATATTATCTACAGGACCACGTTAATCGTCACGGCGCGTCAGATGCTGACGCCCGTCCATCAACAAGAATCTCCAGCGCTTTGTCGCCATCCTCGGCACCATCTCCAAGAATCCGAGCAATCCCAACATTGATCAGTATATTTTCGAGAGGCATTTCTGCGTTGGTACAGTGCGTCCGAGGGACGATGTGGTCGTACACGACACCCCAGCGACGTTTGAACAAGTGTGGTTTGGCCAGTTTAGTGGTAAACGCTATGTAGTCAGATCTACGTTTCACATACAAAGTACATAAGAGCCGAAAGACCTTCTCGTTCCTCATGACGTATGACAGCGTCACGAACAAGTTTCACAGGGGTCGAGGGAGGATGAGCAGCATTATCACCCATGGTGCGGATAGGTGACCCAAAATCAGAAACGAGGTGCATACCTGCCTCAGATTGGACAAACTTGGCTGTTTTGACGTCCAACTGAACATGGGTGGCTGTGAGAAGCTCGTGCGCTCGTGCAATCCTTTCGGAAAGCACTTTGGAGGGCCCAAGCGCCTCTTTCCAAGCCTGGGATGCTCGGATGCGGCTCCCTGGGGTGGCAACACCAATCACGATTGCAAGTTTCTCCTGAGCAACCGTAAGTAGGTGGCGTGCTTTAATACGATCCAACAAAACGGTATCCTGGTCGTTATACTCCTATCAACGAACATACTTGGTGTGACGATGTGGTCAAACATGCCTGGCTGTATATCCATTTGGAATGTTCATCTTGCGCTGCCTCAAGCTCGTTCATATGGCGCTGAAGGGATTCATTCTGCGCTTTTATCTTGAAAAGCTGCTGCTGGGTTGCGGCATGGTTATTTGCGAGGGCGGTGGAAGTACTCTGCTCCTTTCTCAGATCACTTGTGAGCCCAGAGACTCGACGCGTCAGGACCTCGTTATCCCGCTTCAGGACCCTGTTGTCCTGCTTCAGGACCTCGTTGTCCCGCTTCAGGACCTCGTTATCCTGCTTCAACCCAGCAGTCACCTCTAACTCTGCCTGCAGCTTTCCCTCGAAATCATCCATCTTCTTCTGCAGCTGCAGTACCATGGTCATCAGTGCGGGCTGGTTTTTCTCATCAGTGGCGCTTGATCGATTCTGGTGATAGTTCTTGCAGCCAAGAAGTGGACTCTGCAGCATGAACGGAATCTGAACTGCCATGTTGGTCGGAACTCCGGCCTTGGATTTGAGTGCCGATGGAATCAGGGTAAGCAGGGTGGACTGGCACACCTCTGACGCTGGTCGAGTGTCGTCGCCGCAAGGAATGTACCCACAAGTATCTGTGGGCAAAAAGATTAACCTTCGTAAAAACGTCCGGAAAGCGTTTACTTGAATGTTTACCTGAAACGATCACCACTGACCCCGGCTCTGGGTGGATGATGTCGTTTTGATCAATGTCCCAGGCTTTTGCCAGTTTTTCTTTTACAGCCGTGTGTGCGTCTTTGCGAACGGAGGCCAATGTGGCACCTCGCTCCAGAGTCAGCACTCCAGACGTGGACTGCTCTACAAAGTGGAAAGTGACTGCTGGAGGCTGAGGTGCCTGTCGTGGGGGCATTGAAATGATCATCGATTATGTGCCAAGATGGCGGCAGAATCGTCATGTATAGCCAGTTGAATGGTCGATCCCAACTCCGACCGACAGCCCCTTGTCCGCGAAGACTACGCATCTGTGCGATTACAGTGTATGTCAACGGCCAAGGTTTTCCCGTTGCGCTGCAGTCACTATCCGGCGCATCCGAACTAATCGCCCTTCTGGATCGATTGTACCCTTGATCATTGTATCGGCCCTACTTCCGACGGAAATCGTGCAGCATTTTCGTTGACAAATTATTCTCACCGCCACTCGCAGATTATGTATGGTTATTACCCCCACTGAACATGACCGTATCACCCTGGCCAAAACGAACTTCCGCTCCATCCTCTCGACTTAACCACGGAGCCCGTCGGACAATCAAGTTCGCAGTATTGCACAGTTCTCATACAGACTGATCAATCGAAGCTCACGGCGGCCTCCGACATAGGTGATATAATTCTCGGAGTTCCCTTTATGCAGAATGTCTATACCGTTATGGCATACCAACAGCCAGACGTCCCTGGAAATTTCAACGGCTCCGTTCAGTTTGAAACGCACCCAATACTCGGCCTACTCGGTCTAACGAATGCCACTCAAGCCATGGAGGAGTTTGACCAAGTTCGCGTGTTAAAACAGCCCTTGGGGAGCAGATCTTCTCAGCAAAGCTTAAGTTCTCAGGGCGCCGCATCACAGCTTTCGATCGGCGTCAAAATTCTTATCGGCCTCGTTGGCTTCTTTGCGCATAGACGATGGCGGAACCCCTCTCCTGTTGGGAAAGTGGAAGATGGATCGGATCAAGAAATGGAATACGGAGCATACCGAAGGACGCGAAGCAGGTCGAGCGTTGACTAGAGCACTCTTGCGCACAATTCCTCCCCGCGCCAGGACAAGTTCTCGCACGAGGATAATTACGCTCCCGAATTCGGTGTGCAGAAATACAAGCTGGGCGACTCTCCCACCGAGTTGGAAATATGTGATCCTTGGGGCCCCCATGCCGGCACCTGGCGGGACACCATCGTCGGCACCGAGGCAGGGGAGGCGGCCTCACTTCATTCGTCCTATTTCTAGCGGCGTGACCTCGCCGATCTCGATCTTGGTTCCCTGTATGCGTCACCCGAGCTCACGGATGCTTTGCTGATGGCGCACGATAGCACTGACTCTCTGACGAGCGACCCGGCCGAGTTTGGGATGCGTTCTGTGGGGATGGCTGGGATAGGGACGGCAGCGCGAGGGAGCGTCATCGATGCAGAGCTCCAACACGCTCGGCCTAGCTGCGGCAGCGTTACGCCGTTACGACCGACCGACTCTCACTTGCGGTCCTCGCACACACTCACGTCGCCACGCGGTTCTGTCAGTAGCTCTTGTGAAGCGGACTGGACGTTTTGAAGAAGGGCTAGATGAGATCGTGTTTGTTGCCGCTCCACACTGTACATGTTTCTAGCCGGACGAATACACGGGTTGGTGCGCGGACCTACCCCATCATGATGTATGCTCTCACCTAGTGGGTATACTTGATGCGACTTGGTCTCCAAAATCAAGAAATCTTTAAGCTGCGGGGAACGTATCGGCACTCTCCTGGAGGTGGGTGCAAAACCTTGAAACGTCACCTTGCGAAAATAGGGCTTGGTAAACTCAGCTTCGAGCGCCGTCCTCCACGACGCGCCCATTGTGTCCCGTTCGAGATTCTCGATGATGTCGCTCGCGTTCTCAGTGGTATCGCCAGCAGTGGTGGTCATTATGGCATTTGTCGACCTAGGGAGAGCATGAGGGTCAGTACGGTGCAGGTCAAGTAGGATGGAGGGGCGCTGACATTGTTGCCTTGATCTCGATCTTGCGCTTTCTGGACCTGACACAGCCGATAGAAATGATGGATGCAACTGAATGGAGGGCAAGATCTCGAACGTCGGTGGTATGGATATGAGACGAACAACTTCAACAAGGCGGACTCGCGTCGATCTGAATGACATCTTTCTGATGATGTCTCTGTTCTCATACGTGGATCATCGATGCCTAGGGAACGACATCACGGTTTGGTCATGGGATATCACCCTGACTGTGTACGTTGAATACGTCAGTCACATCAGAGTTGCGTGTGGTCAAAATTTTACGCAAATGCTCACCCCTGAAATACCGAAAAACTGCCTTCTCCTCGCCTTGGCCATCTTTCCATTGAGAGTCCATTTGGAATCGAATCTGTTTTACCTGACGAACCCTCCCCATCCTCAATATCGTCCCGCACCCTTGGTCTAGACCGGGACAACATCGGCTTTCTTGGCCTTTTGTCGAACTTTCTCGTATTGCCCCCCTCCCCACAGAACGCAGTGGCACATCTTCAAATTCGGCTTCCAAACCGCAACCACGGCGCCGCCTATGACTGGAACCCGGCCCACCCAACAAAAGGACTTGCTTATCTCACTTCCGCCTTCGCGCGTCTTTCTTTTTCATCGTCAACGGCGTAAAGCTGTCCTCCTCGAACTCGGTCATCGTTAAATCTCACGTGCACGATCCGAGGCAAGCGTGGGCATTGCGCTCAGGCCAGAAGGAGACTCGATGTGTGGTCGCGAAGGACCTTGGTGAAGGAGAGAGTAAAGCGTTTCTGGGACGGACAGACGCTCGGCACGTGTATCGCCAGCGTTTTCCGTGTAGGGCATCGGTGCCAGTTTGGGGGGCTCTTAAATGCGTTGGCGGTTGCCTGCCTCTTCGTTGTTTTCCCCGTCAGACGCCACGTTCGAGGCTTGGTCGTTACTGACCAGATTTTGAGGGTTAAGTCGGAAGGGCAAGGGACCTTGTGTGAACGACCGCGCGGTCAGTCTGAGGCATCGATGAGAGCGAGCGAGAGTTACGGTCGGCGACGTCTTCTAACCCATCGTCTGCGATGTGGTCGAGTTTCTTGATCTGATACTTGAACCTACTTGTATTTTTTCAAGAAAGAGAAGGCCATCGATCATCGAATCCACCGACTTCGTGCGCAGCGGTGCTGAACGGCAGGGATGCTTCGGACCGGTTTTTCAGCGTGTCGCCAACTCGAGCGAGGTAAAGAGGAGAATGTGACGACCGGCGCAGACGCGAACATGTTCCCCTTGATTAGGGACGCCCGCGCCGTCTCCTGCTTCTGCGGCGGGTTTTCGTCTCCGTCTACCCTCTGCGGCGAGCGGATCGTCGTCGAGATGGAGGGTCATACCGGGGCGCAAGACAGGTGAGTCTGGCCAAGCGTAGGGTGTTTCTGACATGCGACGACCGAGACGGACGGCGTCGTAGCCTGAGAGGAGGGTATACCTTGTCAAATAGAATGCCAATGCGATCGCGGGAAGGCCGACTTGTGTTGTTGGCAGACATCTTGCTTGGTCACTTCAAGTGTAAGAAAAACAACATCGTGATAGTTCCCCGACAGGTCAGGTCGTCACTCCAACGAGACCTCGAGCTCCATCTGCAAACCATCGAAATGAACGCTTAACAAGCGAGTTGACGGAATATTACGTTCACCGTAGCGGAGGGGTCCGATTGGCTGACTGCATGAGGTCTGCACCACTGCTTTTATCAGAGCACTTACATAATCGTTTAAAGCAAGAGAAACTGCAAACGAACCTTTCCTTGAGGGACCAGACGACGTGGTATTGGGCCGGAAAAGCATACTTTAATGATAACCGGCTGTAAGAAAGCGCTTTCCGTGTCGATGTATTCGATTGTCGGGGAAACCGCTATTTGCTTGCTGGTGCCAGTGGCCATTTTGGAGAGGAGGCAGAGAGTGAGGAAGCGGGTGGGGTGGCGGTCTAAGCACGTGACACGTGTCGCGTGGACTTCAAGCGTTTTGACTTGTGCGTCCGCACACTGGCAGTTGCCCTTCTTCACCCGGTGTCGGACTGCTCGGTTTACAACCCCCCGTCCGTACACCTTCCATGGCAAGAAGAGAGTCGAAAGGCTCCAAGGTTGATGGCAAAAGTAAGTCACGTCACATTAATATCCCATGAAAATTGCTGATATTCGATGCGTCTAAGTCTTTCGATATGTTTCGCCGGCAAACAGAAAAATTGTACATTGCCTCGTCTGCCCCAAGAAAAATGGAAACTTCCGTGTAATACAGTCCAAACATCTCGACAGTCATTGACGATCCTCTTTACACAAACGCCACTTCAGTCTCCAATCATCCGGTCGTCATTCAGTCTCCGGTTTTCATGAAAAGCCATCAGGTGACACTGTGTGCCGTCCTGTGCATATACCCACTTCACCTCCCGCATCGGGACCACTCCAGGATCATAGTGATCTCGGCGATTGCCCCCCATGTCCCATGCTGGACCAACCCCCCGTAGAAGCTTCGGTAGACGTAGATCAAACCATGGACCGTTCCGATGACGTGGACAATGATATAAATGTCCCGTTGTCTGATCTTTGGAATGCGGTCTCAGGGAGCCGTTACCGTGAAATCGGTGGATCGCGGGATCTTTCCCATCCACGAAGCTACTCATGCCCCAGCTCCATCCGCACCCCCCTTGCCCGGGCCGTCTGGTCTGTACTACCCAGGACCCCCGCAAATGCCACCACAAGCGTTCTATCCACAGCTGGGGATGTACCAACCTTTGGCTGCGTTTTCAGGGACCCCACACCACTCGGGCGCTACGTTGCAGCCGAATCCTGCATTTTCAGGGTTTCAGCACCACCCACATCACTTTCCCGTGCGATTTGATCCCAATCAATCAACATTTCCAACTGACGTATTCTAATGGTGTTGTCACTCAAGTAAATGCCTCCACCCACACGGTGAACCCTGCTGGGCAGAATTCTCCTCGGCGCAGTCACAACACTGTCCGTTATTCCCCCAATTAGAGTACACCCTGCATTGTTATTACTCTTCTGACGATGTATTTTGCACGTATTCAATCAATGAATAAAGGGGACGAAAGGCACGTGCACTCGTTGCTCAAAATGCCCATGAAACCGTGCCACACACTGCGACTTTGACAAAGACCCCCCTCCTCGTCTCTCAGATGTTTCGTCACTACCAGTTGCGAACCCCGTCGAGGTCCAATGCAAGTTCTCGTGCTTCAACACCGTTCAACGCCCCGGGAAGGCTTATCCGATCCACTTCCAACCCCAGGCCTGCCCAGCCGGGCCCGCCAACTTCAGCACCCCAAGACCCCCAACCAGCTGACAGCGACTCCGATCTCGAAGAATCACTTATGTCCAGGGTACCACGGGCGTTGCGGCGCTCCGTTGAACACGACCCAACGATACTCTCCCCTCGACGTGCCAAACGGCTGAAAATTTTTGCCAAGGACGTTTGTGTCCGGCTTGACATCCCTGACAAGTCACTTATAGAATTCATTGAGGTAACCCGTCTGTTCATTCTAGTATGCAATCTTTCACTCATTAACTGTAGACGGGCGATATTTTTTTTATGCTCGTGGACGTGAAAGCTACACTCCTTAAGAAAGTTGCTGACGAGGAAGCCGCTCAACTTCAAGCCCTCAAGGAGACGTTGGACTCGAAGGACTTCGAAGTAAGACTAGCAATACCCTTCAAGTTGGTTGATGTGCACTCACTCGCATCTATAGACTGCACTCAACACTCGGCTTTTGGCCTGTCTGCTCTCACCGAATCTTACTGCTTATGTTACTGATGCATCTACGCGTATCATGGTATGTACAAACATTCTGGCCAGTGTGCTTGTCGTGGTGCCCACTTCTTTTTCAGGAATTCATGGCAGAAAATCATGAGGTGTTTAAAGTGCCAGCGGCGGTTTTTAATGATGCCGAACTCAAGGGCCAGCTAAAACGGCTGGTCAGCAGATTGCTCTCGACCCTTCGAAGCCATATGAAGGCACAGGTATGTGCATCGTTCGTCGGGTTCACAATTACTAACACTTCATAGTTAGCTGCTTCGATAACGCGAGGCACATGCATCATCGACACGACACGAGCCATGGCTCGTGCCAGCTCAGGTGTGGAGGTCGAGGCTGCACATTGGAACCGTATGGCTTTTCTGGTAGGCCTCTCGTGCTTTACGACCATATTCCATTTGTATGTTAATTTCCACCGGTTAGCGTCGTTGCCTTATCCTATTCATGATCGGCATCGGTGACTACACGGAGATCACACTAAAAAAGCTTTTCACACCAAAGCTTGTTCCGATGATGAAGCTGGATCTGCGACAGAAAGTTGAACGTGAACTCAACATTCGCCTTGACCAACCGGAGGACACGCCCGGAGCCGACGATAACGACGCCGAACGATCCGCTGGGACTACTGCCAGTGGAGACAATGACGATCACCCAGGCGATACAGAACAGCTGGCCGGCACTGGCAGCGTGCTGGATGAGGGTGAGCAAGATGAGATCGAAGAGCCCACTTCGGCCAAGAATAAGTCCGATGAATTGGGAGAGGCCGACTCTGGCTTCGGACTCGATGGCAAGCCCGTCCGTTGGACGGACAAGATGTTCTGGAATTACGTGGACTACATGCTGAACGTCCTTCGTGCCACTGCACGTGAAGGCACCGCTTCTCAAGAAGAGTATGAGGCCAGTGTTTACGAGTACGTATGCGTCCTGCTAGCGTCTGTGTTGGCATCACTCAAATGTCCGTTGTTCAACCAGTATTATGATCCACATCTTCCAGGATGACCTCAAGGATTACCCAGGCAAGAGAACGGGCTCAAAGCTACTTAATGTCGTGCATCCGCAATGGCAAACCACGATCCAACAGGGGCTGATCTGGTAGACTACTAGTACCTCTCTCACGTGTCCAGTGATAAATCTACGTATCTCGCATTAATACTACAGTGATTCAGCTATCGTGATTATATACTCTGTAGTGGCTTCTCAATGCAACAGTGCATGCCCAGTCGTGGTCCTTTGTATAACTCAGGTATTGCTCCACCCATGTACGCTGCATGTACCCAGTGTATCCGTAAGTGTGCATATGGTGTGGATCGTTCTCTGTGTGCACCGGGCATACACAACTCGGTTATGGAACGTAGATCTAACTGGCGATACACCACCCAGCCGAAGATGTCATCATACTATGTAGATTTATTTGGATACACGAACCAGCCCACTGCAGTGTCCCTTCCTTGGCCCGCCCGTGTGTGAGAAATGTTCTCGCTACGACATCCGCGAAGTAAAGTAAAATTGTCTCCGATGAATGTTTGACGGAATGTATATGGTTGGCGCACAGGGTGGATATAATTTCCATACTACTAAATTTGGTTGTACACCGGCATGCAACTTTTACTTCGGAGCGTGTACCTGTTGTTGAATAGACAGCTCACACAGCTTCTAGAAAAGGAAACCAGAATATCCCATTCTGGTTTCCTTTTTCGTCTAGCTGCATCAATCAGCATGATGCAGCATGATACCAGACTATAGCTAGCTTGTGCACGCCACATCAACATGTGCGTGTGTATGCCCATGCACTTATCTCTTTTTTGCGTGTAGATGATGAAGAAGACCACTATGAACACGACAGATGGGAAACAATCTCTATGGATGGTCAAATCGTCGGTACCCGCACCTCGACCATCGACAAAAAATGTCAAGCATTCATCATTTATTGCAGTATTCTGGGGGGCTGTCATATCCCGGAATTCCACCAAGTCCACTCAAGCCTATTCCGACCTTTCCGAGTCCTGACCCCTCTCCGACCCTTCCGACCTCACTCCTACCCTATAGTCTCGGTCTCAACCCCGACTCTCGGACTCTCGGACCCTCACACAGGTACATATAATCCTATGCTGCCCCATTAGTGTAGTTCCATTCTCTACCTGTATTATCCCCACTTGTACTGTATACTTAGCCCTAGATCCGGTGTGTACGCCACACGCAACCTTCAGACCTCCGAGACACCGCCTCTGACTCGGTTATTGTACCTATCCGTAGCTCGGTATGAGCTCACCTCCGAGATCCTGCTTTCGGACTTTTGCAGTGTACTACCATTACTATAAGTACTGTACACTTAGTTAGTAAACCTCAGTCCAATTATTATTTGTCTTTACTCATGACTTGTACTCATTGCTTGTCTTATGAATCTACTCCTCCTCTATGCTCCCACATGAGACCTCCGTCAAAACCCTTTCAAGTCTTCACTAGACGCGTCTGAACCTTTACTCGCTGTTGTCCTCTGTTCCCTCTATCTTCCGTCATCCCTGACCCCCCCGACCCGAGTCTGACATTGACTCACCTCTGAGCGTGCTGCATCTCTGCAGCCACTCAACGTCTACCACCTCCGAGCCTCAGAGCTTATTTGGATATCTTCGGTGTTGCCGTGCTGGCGCACCTTGGACTCCCGCACTCTCCCTCGGTAGACTTCAGAACGACAATAGAAATTAGGGACACTGTAACTTGATCTAGGTGCAGCACATACGCTGAAGCTGAAGTCCCTCAGACAAGCCCAACTCCATGGTTCCGAAGTTGGCACTCACTTCCCCACTCTCTCCATCTCTGAGATTTCTCACACCCCGAGGATTCTCAATGACTCCTACCTCCGACCTTCCTTAGTGGAAAAGCATGTGTTTGACAGGGGCCGATTCAGGCCTTATCTCACGTAGAGCCTTGAGCTCACATTCCCGGCCTTGCAGTTCTACTTTCAGGAGGGTGTGAGGGAGGTGGCATATAGGTACGTCCGTGCTTTCTCGTCTCGCTGTATCTTTGGCTGGGGGATCCATGCTGATGCTACGTCGACGCCAAATTCACAGACTCATCCCCCTCTTGACGTCCTGTGGTAAATACAGCAGCACCCTCACCCCACCTATGGTCACTCCTCCCTCTCCAAACTCATCTACTGCATCCAGATCAAGACCGACCCATCGTTTGTCGCCTTGTTGTTAGGGATCTGCAGGGGTATACCCATGTTACCATCTTTTTGTAATTGGATTCTGGTTAAGCTTGGGTTCTTTGGATAAAACAACGACGAAAACGCGCAAAGTACACCAGAAGACATGCAGAGTCTTCAGACGATAGCAGGAAATAGGGTGAAACCAATACGCAAACGGGCAGATGTGCCAAAATGCGATGTCATGTGATCTAAAAAGTGATTGCTATGTGGTATCCACGTGTCTGTGACACAATACCACCATGTATGTATATCCACATGTACCCTAGCTTTGACCCCGTGTGTCGAGCTATATGCGCAAATGGACACCAATGATGGTGTGCGTATGTCACTCGTGGTATTTGTGGTCAGCTATTTTGCGCAAACAGACAGCAGTGTCAATTTGTGTGGATGCGTGCGTGATCCTCTGCATCATTATGTGCAAATTCAAATACACGTGAGTTCATAGACACCAGGACAATCATCACTGCTGAACAATCGACTTCTCACATAATCAAGCGTACATTCATGCACACATTCACGCAATTTGACACTACTGTCTGTTTGCATACAACCATGCACACAACCACGCAAATTGACACTGCTGTCTGTTTGTGCAAAATAGCTGACCACAAATACCACGAGTGACATATGCACACCATCATTGGTGTCCGTTTGTGCATATAGCTTGACACGCGGGGTCAAAGCTAGGGTACATGTGGATATACATGGTGGTATTGTGTCACAGACACGTGGGTACCACATGGCAATCAATATAGCAGTTCTATTGGGTAGATATTGGCAATCTCAATATGATACGTGTGTGTACAATACACGTAAAGTGACTGCATTGTGGACATGTGGACAGTGTTTGTATATATGTGTTGATAGTTAAAGGCGGGACGAAACACTGACTTCGCGTTCTTCTATCTACCCCATTCCATGGCTTCTCTTTTCACAGATCAACCACTTGCCATGGCACAAAACCACATCCCACAAATCCAGGCATGGGCTCTGAATGAGATGGCATTGAGAGTGTGTGGTAGCAGTGATGTTGGTAAGTGATAGTACTGCTATTCCTCTCTGTATATAACTGATTGGTGGCACAGATGCAGTGTCCCATGGACGGTCTGATACTATGGTCGCAGAAGACGGCGAAGCCGACGTGGTGATGAACGAGGCGACCAACCATTGTGGAAGTCTGTTCAGCAATAATAGTGACAGACATGCGATGGATATTCACAGGGGATCCGAGGACAAGAAGCATACTGTGCTCCAAGACAGATGCAAGGATCTGGAAGAGGAACTTGCGGAGATGAAGGCCGCAGCGGCTGTGTGAGAAGACAACTATTCACGCCTGAAGACGAGGTACAGAGATTTGAAAGAGCAGCGATCTGAGGAGCGCGAACATGTAACGCAGACACAGGTCGATGAACAGCTGAAGTCCGCTCAACGAGTCTCTGAGTTCGTGACGAAATATTGCATGCTGTGTGAGGCGTACATTTGTAATATGTGAGTATCGACCTCAGTGACTATCTTTGACCTTATTTCTGATACCACCTTCATTGTATGCTAGATGCTTCGCTCCTGTGTACATTTTCTTGGCATGTAAATATGGTATCGCTCTAACCGATTTCGTTTCAGAATGTGCATCACTGCTGTGAATGCGACATGCGGACATATATTCTGTGCCAAGTGTATCATTGAGGCATGGGTGCACTCTGTGCGGGCGTTGGCATTCATTCCAATGCGATGTCCGGTCTGCCGGACTGAATTTCTCACATTAGAGGATCAGCGGAGACGCACAGAGTTGAATATGCCTTTCCGGCGGCATCCACATTTGGAGCGTCTCTCACAACCTATGATGGATGAGGTTCAGTGCGTGGCCGCAGAGATCCCGCAAGAGTTAGAGAAGTTCGGAGGCGAGGATGGAATGAAGCTGGTGGCAGAATGGGGACCGGACAGACCATATACCATCCACCGAAGGATGACAGCGACGTGAGTGCCATTTGGTTCCTTCTTTTCTTATGCGATGGACTAAGAATGTCTATATTCACAGAGTCAGCTGAAACAACCAAGACTTTCCGTCAAGGAATGCACTAGGGAATCGAATCGAAGGAATGCTGTCTAGCGACTAAGGCTTATAGCCAGGAGCGTTCTGATGGAAGTATGGGTAAAACCAAGAGAACTAAACTGGAGTTCTCTGGCTGGGACTTGCGCCCTTATATACTACTTCAACTATGTGTACATGTTTATACTGAATCTATCGATGAGAGTTCTAGAACATTCCGGAGTCTAGTAGCATGAGGTAGAAACGTGCATCAAGCATTGCCATAGAATGGAACAGAAGGTAAGCATGAGGCGACCGTGCGTCGGTGGCAGAATGGAAGAGAAGCATAGCCATGCACTTGCACGGTAATGAAGAGAGTGAGGAGTGCATGCGGCATAGGAATGATGAAGGTGCGTGTCGAACGCAAGGTGAAAATGAAAAGTGGAAATGATTAAGTCCGTTCAAGCATGTGAGGCGTACCGAGCCGTAACATCAGCACGATGGTAATGACTCGATTCGAGCACTACTGGGATGTTTTGGACACCGGGACACTCCTGGAGCGTGCGGACAAATATCTCATTGCGAAGATGGAAACGGACGATGATGGGATAGCGCGAGATGTATTGACCCCGTCACCGGGTCCTGTCAGGATCCAGCCAGCACGGCTGGGTGCGAGACTCATCCAACCAGAGATACCATTCTTCCTACCGAGGCTGTTGGATGTTGCAAGGGAGCAGAGGAGGAGACAAGGTAACAGAAGGCACAACTCCTCGGCCGAATGGCAGCCGAACGAAGTCATCGAGTTGTCATCTAACAGTGGCTCAGATGAATGAGGGTCTGTTTCGTTGTGTTGATGTATATACAATGATTAGCATGTTGCCTTTACAAGTACCAACAATCCGTATAACCACGATATCATGTTTCCAAAATATACAGTACCACCCGTTCACGCAATTTGACATACTGTACCTACCATTTTGTGCGGGACATCTGCAACAAATCAGATCTACACACATGGCGATTACCTCACATATTGAATGCTGTTTGCGCAAATTGACATAGGTGTGCATTTGTGGGAATGATCTAGATGATTCACGGGAAACATGCTATCTATATGATACCATAAATGAATGATCGGATATTACATTCTATAATGTGTCACACCACATGTGAACCATACTGACTATGGCTGGTGTCATAGATGGAAGATGTACACGTGCCTGGTGTCCAAATATAGCTTCATTTAGAACAACAACCCGGTACCCCCCTCACGCGTCGACACACATTGATCAATATGCCCGCACATCGTAGAAATTGAGGACAACTCTTACTCCTTGCCATGAGAGAAGAGATGCTGGAGAGAGAGAGAGCACGATGTACGCAGGAAGATGAGCATGAAGTGGATACAGTATGTATGTAAATCATAAGAATATAAGCGTACATATATTTTAATCAATATCGGTAGTTTGTACCACAGACACTCGCCTATGTTGATGCAAACTCCACAGACGACGTGTCCATGAGTGCAGCTAATTTGTCTCAATCGTCGGATCAAGGCATGCAGATGGATGCTGTTGAAGATGATGTCAGGGAATGGGATTCATTTCGAGAGATGGAGACTGAGCTTCAAGAAGCACAAAGTCGTCAAGAGGAGCTCGAGCGAAATCTACAATTTAGGGAGAGAGAGGTCGACATCTGGAAGACTCACGTGATGACTGTTCAAAAGGAGCATCGCGAGGTGCTACTTTGCGAGGAGTTAGCACAAGGCATGATGATGGGCGCAGAGAAACAACTCAGGGATCTGGAAGTTGAGCACTGAAATGCGATGTCATGGGCGAAGCAGATGCGAGACGGCCACACACTCGATATCGCTGCTGTGAGGGCTCAGTTACAGGTGGAACGAGTGAAATCGAAGCAAACAATAGGTGATGCATTGCGCTTGGTTGGTCAGGTGCAGGTGTACCTCGAGCAGTTGGACGACATGTTTCAGTGCAAGATGTGAGTGTGTAAGATCTGTATGATTCAGCTGAGAACTTCCCACAGTACACGTTAGCTGTTATGATGTTATGTCAGTATTTCTTAGGTTACCTACATCATTCTGTCTATCACTGACGTAATTGATGCAGGGCGGTACCGGTGACAATGAATTGTGGCCATACGACATGCGTGGAGTGTGCCGTCAGGTGGTGGATCCGCGAAGCCATGTTGCCTCCCAGACAATGGGGAGAGCTCACGCTGGCACCCTCGCACTGTGCTGCATGCCATCAATGCCATCCGATCGTGCGTACGACTTGGGAAAACAGTGGTTTGCAACGCGATAAAGATTCACTGCCGTTTGTGCACAACTGGGACCTTGACGGTGGATTTGAGATACTGATGCAGAAGCTGAAAACGTCCATCGAAGAATTGTACACATTGAATCCACGCGACAACGAAGTCAAGGCATGGGAAGATATGTATGGTCGAGAAGATGCAACCGAGCAAGTTCGGATATGGGAGAAGCACAAGTGAGTCGTCGCTCATTCTATTTCACATTGAATAAAGACATTGAATATTATTTATGACACAGATCCAATATGGATCTGTGGAGGAGGTTTGAAAGCGTGTTCTCGAACGATCACGCAGCATCTATTTTTGAAAACGCGGACAAATTCAACACCGAGTGGACTACCATGATGATGTCACAGGAGTCCAGGCTGAGATATCAACCTCGTCACAATAGATACAGATAAAGACGGCGTAATGTATACACATAATACGCAAATCGGCATACATGCGCATTTGCGGAAATATTAATCGCTTATCTATGATTTGATCTACACATCGAATACAGTATTAATAAAGTGACATATGGATTACCATATATGGGACAGATCTCGATCATAGATCCACACCGTACATCTAATCAATAGGTGTCGTCACTGTGGATCAGATGCGGTGTGGGCGACATGCATTTTGAGTGAGATATATTCAAATAGGCAACAAACTCCCATGTCGAAGTCCACATGTATGTACACCATGCTTCACGGGCATACATAATCCGCTGTGCTTCATCTGAGCTGTCCCCCAACCCATTCCCACCCACGCACATTCCTCTCTAACTCGTTCAACATGCCACCACGCACGAAGAAAGCTGCCCCTAGCGTCCCTGCTGCGTCCTCCTCGACCGCGAAGGATGCTCTTGGGGCTCAGAATCCTGCCGCCGGAGAGCACCAAACCATGGTCGAATTCATCGCAAACGGTGAAGTGGCCGACAAGGCCTTCATAGGCTTCACTCGGATGGATATCATCGAAAGAAACGTCCAGTTCAGGCCATGGAACGGTCGTGAATGCAAACCGGCAGAGGTCTCAAAGCTTCTGGATTCATTCCATCAGAACCATGTTTCCCGCTTTGACGCCATGAATGCAATGCCTATCTTACTCAAATGTTTGCACCTGGTTGACGGTGCTTGGGTCGCTCGCGACGCTCCCGGACTGAATTTGAAGACTGGCCAAGGCCTGCCTCTGCTCAAGCTTGCGGATGATCCTGTTACGGTCGTGGAACCCAAGGACTGGAGCAAATGTCCGGCGATCACAGCCACGGGTGGACGCCACCGCACTGCCGCTCTCGCAGAATATTACGATGATCGCAAGTCGACACTGCCCGCCATTCTCAAAAATGTAAAAGATTTGGAGTCTGGCGTTGCCGCCGAACTGGAAAACATCAAGTAACAAGAACATTTGCGAAAAGAGAAGCGATGGGCGGAGATCATCGATGAGCAAGTACATTTCAAGGGGCAATGGCTCGTGGCCATTTACGACGAAGGTGAGTGCTCTGTTCGAGAGGGCTACACATGATTTCCATTGAACATCTCAAGATCTCGCCCTCGCCGACAATGCAATCGTCGTGATCCATCTCGCAACCAACGAATGCAAGCACGTCTACGCAGAGAGCATCGAGGAGGGTATAATCCAACTGTGGACGATGTACCACGCGAAGAACCAAGACTGGCAATCCATCGTGATGGAGCCCGGGATGCGCTCCAAGAGCAATGGTTTCAAGTAACTGACACTGCGCAGATTCGATTTCTTCTGGTACCTCTGCACGACGATAATTCCTCACACCGATCATTACATTCATTCACCAATCTTCAAACTGAGCGCGCTGTGGAAGGAAATCTTGTCCCCTCACAGAGGCGTAAGTAATACTATCTTGATTTTATGAGAGCATCCTGATATCGTGCCGACAGATGCTTGTGTATACCACTGTTCTCCTCGAAGAACGACTCGGCTTTTGTTTCAACAGTCTTCTGATGGAGTCGGATGCGCTGAGAAATGCACGAAGTACGTTGGTCCAAGACCCCACGAACAGTCCTGCGCTCGCCCTCATCAACCAAACGATGGCAATGTTGCGCAAGCAGACACCTCTTCTCAACTGTATCCCAGAGACGCTCCGTGACAAACTCGATTTAGCATTCACTAAGTATCTTGTCCGAGACGCTGTGATCAAACACATGGGAAACAAATCGAGCCCCGCTTGGACTGCCGCCTATCAATCGTACAAAGATGCTGTCGTCGTCGCGTTCGAACAGAGTGTCACAAAGCTCCAGAGAGACGGTGTTCTCGAACGCTCCTCTCCCAAAGTCTGCATCGCTTACACGACATGTGTCGAAAAGGCCGCATTCATCCTCGACTTTCAAAATGTTCCAGACCTCCCGTCTTGTTTGCCATTCATGTCAGCCTCTGTCTGGGATGCGCTCGCAAACCACTTCAAGTGTGTTCGAAAAGCTCTCATCGAGGTGAGTGTTTCATCCATGTTCAATCAAAACTACCACATACATCCAACACTTTCCCGCAAATCGACACCAACGTCATTTTGCGGGTTTCTGTCATCTTGAACAGACACCGATCCATCATACAATCGATCACGCACAACGACACCTTTGTTGTTTTGCGTGTTTCAACCATCCACTTGTGCGCAATCAGGCATCGTTGTCTGTTTGCGCGTCATGTGCCCTTTCACCTTGATCACAATCATTGATACCATCATCGCTTGTGCTAATCTCATTATCACAGATTTCATCCTGGTATAGCCCAATGGTGTACCACCAACATTTGTTTGGAAAGCAGTGGCAAATCGGGTCTGCTACAGCAGACATGGTGTGTGCCATAGCAGCACATCCTGATCTAGAACCATCGGTGGTGAAAGACGCAGTTCATATGGTAAGTTCGTTCTATGTCATCCATAGCAGTCAGTGTCTGATCGTTCAATATACAGTCTGTCATATTGTTGTTGGAAGACTTTCCGGCATTGCTCCATATGGAGCATCAGCTGTCGGAGACCCCTGCCGTCCCTCGCTTTCATGTCACGACAGACATGAAACACTTCTTTATGTTTACGGAGTCCAAGTCTGGTGCCAGGAAGGGGAAGGCCGATCCTGATGCAGATGCTGATGACAACAAAGGTTCTCAAGACGGTGAGGAGATTGCTATTGAGATCACTGAAACAACCAAGATCTTCCGTCTAGGAGAGCACTAGGGAATCGATGCGAAGGAGTACTGACCAGCGACTAAGGCTTTATGGCCAGGAGCGTTCTGGTAGGAGTATGGGTAAAACCAAGAGAACTAAACTGGAGTTCTCTGGCTGGGACTTGCGCCCTTATATACTACTCTAACTATGTGTACATGTTTATACCAAATCTATCGATGAGAGTTCTAGAACATTCCGGTGTCTAGTAGCATGAGGTAGAAACGTGCATCAAGCATTGCCATAGAATGGAAGAGAAGCAAGCATGAGGCGACCGCACGTCGGTGGCAGAATGGAAGAGAAGCATAGCCATGCACCTGCACGGTAATGAAGAGAGTGAGGAGCGCATGCGGCATGGGAATGGTGAAGGTGCATGTCGAACGCAAGGTGAAAATGAAAAGTGGAAACGACTAAGTCCGTTCAAGCATGTGAGGCGTACTGAGCCGTAACAATCACCGCCGACGAGAAGACGCGACAAGAGCTTCACGATGAAGTCATGGACATCAAAAACGAAGTGAAGGAGTTCCTGAAAGCGACGCACAATGAAATGTTGAAACACGACTGGACTGCTCATTGGCAGCGCAACTGACACAACATTCCACTCGACACAGAGATGCCGATTCGTATTGTCAATCTTCTCAACTTCCATACGATGTCCTGGGGAGACGTACAATCCAACTCACTTAGTCGCGTTAGAAAAGAAATCATCGCCGCCGCCATAGTTGAGCACTGCACCGTCGCAGCTTACCGTGAAGATCTGCTGGACAACACTTTCGGTGGTTCCGCTTACCTCAGAGCCGCCTTGGAGAGAATCATCACCGCATTCTTTCGGGCTGGATGCAGACAACCTCCGCATCAAGACGAGCTGACAGTACTACCCGACGGAACTACCCTACGCGCCCTGAATACGCTGACATGGCCAGATGGTATCAAGTTCAACGGTCATGTGGCCATTGATAATCCGCACAGCTTCACGGACTATCATTGAGCATTGGAGAAGAATGTCGTCAAAGAGAAACAGGGAGACGTGATCAAATCCCTTGTGTCCATCGTTCAAAAATGCGAGCTGGCCTGGAAGTCCCCAAATGCGGACAAGAAGAAAGCACACCCATTGCATCCAGCCGTTCAAGATGCATTAGAAAAGCTGGTCGATGTACATCCGTTTTATCAGATCCCACATGACCATTGTTCAATTGCGACGTTCTTGATCAGGCACTTCTTTCAAATGCGTATGCCGTTCGTGAACTGGATATTCCACAGCGCAATATCTTCCAAGCGGACGGCGTTCCGGAGAGAGAGAGAATATCCATCTCGTATACTGTCTCCTCCACGACAGATGAACGATCGGTCACTAAGGACAAGGGTGCTAAGCCCAATCACATGTTCACCTGGGAACAAGAAAAAGAACACTGACCTGCTCGTCAGAGAGCTTGCGAAGACAACCGCATCAATGCTCTGCTGAGTCCATCTCTTTCTTTCTGTCCATAGAGACACTTATATTCTGTGTATTCACAACTATTATAATTTCAGATGCCGATGACACCACTCAAGCAGTACCCACATTAGGGTCATCAGTTGACATTGACATGGAAGAGACTGAGTGTCGGGCTCTGAGTCCCCTCACACTGCTGCCATCACAATTCGATCATACGCAGGAACCGCAGGGATGAGGTAAGCCGTCATCTATGCACGCAAATAGACAACACTGTCTATTTGTGTGAAACCACGTTCGTTAAATGTATCTCGTCGTGTCATCAGGCATGATGTCATCCGATGAACACATCATAGACAGTACGTATACTATACACACACTTCATATATTGTCGTTGATTCTCTTCTTAGCTCTTGCCAGAGATGTATCCCGTTTGGGTGATTCACATCATCGCAGACAATCTCACTCTCCTGGTAATTGTTTTATATACAGTGGCTCAAACAACTGTCCCAATGTTTGCATGTTTTTCACTAAAGTCGATACCCCCTAACCACATCTAACCTGGGCCATAACATATGAGTGTATGGCATGAGGTGCTTACTCCTGGCCCTCTATAGGTGCAAGGATCAAGGGATTTGGTTAGGATTTGATGAAATGGCAGCCATAGCAAAAGGACAACTCATCGGGACAGTTTTTTGACTTTGTATTCTCATTACATATATTAGACCCTGGAATGCCATAAGATGGTTACATACCTTATGTAAAGGCTATATTATGTCACCATTATGTCATTAATGAATCTACAGCATCTATAAACCCTGCCATCACAAATAAATTCCCTCATTCCCACTGTTACAGTTTTTCTCTTACATCATCATTTATATCTCCTCTCTTTTGCTCGTCGTACTCATGTCTTCTTGGGTATGTTTCACTCGGACTGGATTCATTGTCTCCTTGTCGTCGACACGCTGAATCCTTCTTTCCTCGTCCTTTGATTGTCTCACACCGTTCTCCAGCTACTACCAGGAGAGACACAACCGTATCGTTGTTATCTCTTATCTCTTTATCATTGGACCTTATCCTCCTTAACTGATTCTCTCATATCAGTTACATGTTCCCGATTACTCACTGTTCTGTCCGGTTCTCTGATGTTCTCTGATGACGTGTCCCTTAGTACTTATACTAGACCGTCTGTATTCTGTACTTCATTCTTGATCTACGCAATCTAGCGTTGACTTGCGTCCTTGGCTGTCCGCCTCGTCCTTAGTCTCCTAGTCCCTTCAATCTCTTTGAGGCCTCGCAGTCCCTCAAGAGCCTTGAGTCCTTCGGTCCTTCAAGTCCCTACCTTCAAGACATTGTGACTCTTCGTGAGTTCCTCCTCGAAGTTAGCTACTGTTCAACTTCGACGCTTGTCGACGTCTCGCATAACAGACGGTCTAGTATAAGTACTAAGGGACACATCATCAGAGAACATCGGAGAATCAGACAGAACAGTGAGTAATCAGGAACACATAACTGATATGAGAGAATCAGTTAAGGAGGATAAAGTCCAATGATAAAGAGATAACAAGGATAACAACGATAAGACCATGTCTCCCCCGGTGGTAGATAGGGAACGGTGCGAGACTATCATAAGACAAAGAAAGAGGGATTCAGTGCATCAACAATGAGGAGACAGTGAATCCAGTCTGAGCGAAACATACCCATTATGACATGAGTATGGCGAGCGAAAGAAAGAAGATACAAACGATGACAAAGGAGAAAAACTGTAACACTTGCCCGTCAAATCATTCATCGCAACACTCTTGTCTTGCAATATAATTGTGTACTATTGGAAAGAACACAAGACGATCTACGTACTGCAGACCAGTTCGTGGGACATGTCTGCTTTACAATTAGGAAGAGCGGCCAGACTTCTGCGTTTGAGTGTGCAATGCAGGAAGATGATGGCGCTTCTCAGACTGGCATCAATTCCGGTAAGTTATGCTATTCGCACACATTGTTACCGCTGTGAATGAGTTCCTACCACAACAGAACAATGTGTGTTGCTCCACGTTCTGATTGACGTCAATCTCACATTGTGCTTTGTAGCTTAATCTGAGTTACAGTATCTGACTCGGAATTGTAAATTGTATATCTGTACTACTTTTAAGTGTGCTAGTAGACTACGACTCAGTACTGCTACAACATACTACTAGTAATTTTTCTGCTGGAGTGATTTGGACTGGAGAGCCATGACTCGAGGGCATTCTGGCCCAGACTGTGACAGGCGAATTTCGTACACTGAAAAGATGTGATTTCGGATACCGAAAAGCTCCGAGGTAGGCGGGCCGGCAACGGCATGGCCCAGGGCGCCACAAACTGTGGGATGCTGTAAGTGCCGGAGCCTCGGCTAATTGAGAAAGGTCGGTTTGCTGATGAATAGGAAATTATCTTGTGATCTCGAGCCTGTTTCGTGAAGCGCTCAGGTCAAGCGACCGAGTTCATGTCACTTGCCACTCTGGAAGGTTTGGAAATGGTTGGTGCTGACACAATTTGTGTTGCGTCCAAGCGAGTACTAAGTACTATTCAAGTTGCGACCTTGATTGCGATGGTAAAAATGGCAATTTGAGGCACAACAATATATATTGCATTCGGCTGAAGAATGATTTTGTCCAGAGATCCTCCGAGGACATATCCCAGCTACGGGTGAATTCATTGATCATGCACTGATAGGGAGCACACTGACCGTATCGCCAGATTGCGGCACCCTCTCAGCGAATGAAAACACGAAACTGGGGTTTCGGTCCGAAATGGAGACAGATGGGCGACGGTGACGGTGCTTGTTACGGCAAGAGGTTACGAGAACTTTTGGATGCAGCCTGAGTTTGCTGTAAATGTGTATGATCTCGTCCGGTCCTGGACCACAGCGTCACTCGATGCGAGCCTGCCAAAGGCGTGGGTTCCATACTCAGTTAGTCTCAAGTAACCGGCCTGCGAACGCCTCCCTTTTACCAGGTCAGACAGAGTTATTAAGTCCCTCGCTTTGATCCCGCCTGATACCCCCTTGCCGCATGACAATCTTCCTTTTGGCTTCTGTTCACAGGCCTATTATTCCAATGGATTGCCCCTCTGCCCTCCCCCCACATCCGCATTTTGACTGTCCTCATCGCTCGCAGCGTCCCCTCTTCGCCAATCAGCTGTCACAGTCCCCCGTCCTAGAGTACCCTCCCTTCCCCTACAGTGGACACGAGCTGAAGTTCGACGTCCAGGTGAGTCGCATGAATTACCTTCTCTAATTCGCATCCGACCCGCCATGCTGTGCCAATTAGGTCCGAGTACGGCGTTCCTTCTCTTTCGAGGAGCTCCAGTCTGGCTCTTACTTTGCGTCGCTGGACGAGTCCGATCTTCAATTCTACGGGGTTTATGGACAGCCAGTCCTCGTCCCATCACCAGATGAGGTGGACGGCAATTCTATGGTTCGTGGCACGTATCCGGCCGCCGACCTCTCGCGCGAGTCACTCCAGAACAATGGTCTTCACCTCGACCAACCTCCTGTCCTCACCTCGAAATCATATACCCTGCAAAACGCCTTGGGTGAGGGGCCAACCAGAAGTCAGAGCATTTACTCCGCGCCCCAATTGGCCACACCCAGCCACGACTGGCAACTCATCAAACAGGAACCTATCGAGGTACGCCACATGATACTGGGATTTTCTACACTATCTCATCTCACCCAGGGCTTAATGGTATACTCTAACCCAGCCTTGCCAGGTATTTCCTGTCAACTGTATACCCTACTACCCGATCAAAGCA
>JBBPNE010000334.1:0-26657 GCA_038090735.1 Xerocomellus amylosporus | reverse complement strand
ACTAAAATGTAGTTCTCTGGCTGGCACTTGTGGCCTTATGTACTACTCTACTAATATACATGTGTTTGTGTCGGATCTACCGATGAGTGTCTAATATAGATAACATGAGGGAGCGGCATGCATCAAGCATAGCCATGGAATGGAAAGGAAGAAGGACATGAGGCGACCGCACGGCGGTGGCAGAATGGAAGAGAAGAATAAAGAAACATGCATAGGGGGTGTGCATCAAGCACTGCCATAAAGAAGGCACTGCCTTAATGAAAGACGAAAGGTTAACATGAGGCATGTGGTAGATGAATGAAAGAAGCATGGAAGTGCACAGCACCGGAGGGGTGAGGTAAAGGTGTGCACTGCACATGGTAAAGGGCAGGCATAGGCCTGGTGCGAAGGCAGCGTAGCTGTCATGAGGCTAAAGGGGATCTTATCAGTCAAGACAAGAGATAAGATAAGAGATGAAAAGAAAAGTCTAAGTCCGTTATGTTAGGCGCTAGAGAGCGACCGTAACACCCTCATCCCACCCACTCGCTTGCTCTCCCACTTATCTACCCTGATAGGTCCGCAGAACGTCTCCCCGCTGCCTAAGCACAGAAGAACAATTGTCCGGCCACGCACGTCGCGCGAGCACTCAAACACAGATGCTGAGACCATCTGGACGACGACGACTGCTGTCATTGCGTCCCCTGGGGTCTTCCAATAGTCTCATAGGGTTCATCGTCCACAGAGCTGCCCGATATGCCTGAGGGCACGAGGGAGCAAGGTGGTGACAGAGGTTTGAGTAGACTCGAACATCGTGGCAGTCGAGAGTGTGCATGGAAGGAACAGGCGACAGCGAATGAGTGCACAAGGGTGAGAGATGCCGAGACGCGAGAGGATGCGGGTGAGGATGGCAATGAAGGGCTTTGACTAGTGAAACTCCCATCTACCCATATACCCAGGCCTCGAACAATGTGCCCTGCACAGACGAGCCACGCCTCAAACGGCTGATATGCACCTCAAATGGCCCACCCGCACCCCAAAGACACTCCCAGGCCTCGAACGACACACCCGTCCCTTGAACGGTTCACCCATTCCACCTCAACCTTCTACACATGACGACGCACACCGGTGCCCCCCGTCTCATCCCACGGGCCCAACGTCTATGAAGCACACCATGCCCCCCCTCCTATCCCATGGATACGATGTGCCCCCCACAGGCGTGACGCCCGCCACACCGACCATGCCATGCCGACTGCGATGCCCAGTGGTACCCAGACACGATGTGCAGCGACTCTCTAACACCTACCGTGGCCATACCCTCCCATCGCACGGGTGCTACGCCGCAATGCCACCACACCACTGTTATGCCGTCGAGTACGAGTCCTTCACTGTCGTACGGGCTGTGGTATCTGGTGTCATCCCATCCCAAAAACCCTCCACAGCATACCCCACTCCCCCCAACATGCCGTCACTGTCGCATTTGCCGTAGACGTCCACACCTTGCGCATGTACGCCGCTGTTCACACACTTGTGTGCCCATTGTACAGAGTTCTTTTCCCATCTGCTTTCAATACACATGCTTAATTACTTATACACTTGAGCATACTTGAACCGTGCTTGAAGCATTTGCGATTATGGTATGATCTCAAAAGGTTTGCTTATTCCCGCAGCTTTATGGAGTGTCTCAAAAAATCGGTTTGGCAGGGATTGGTTGGCTACACTCATGCCAGTGGCTAAGCAAGACCCACGACATGTGACTTCCGTTGTGGATGCAAAATAGTTGTACATAACACAACCCGCTACACATTTCCTCGTGACACTAGGCACATCGTAGTCCCCAACTCCAGTACAAGCAGAATTGACCTGGCTCTTCTAAAGTATGTACAACCAGAATGGACATAGTCTATGTCTGATTAATGAGTGCCCCTCACTTCGGCACTTTGAAACCTCCCCTACTGTGGGAGTTGGGGATTTCAGAGAACTGAGGTCTGGCCTGGCAATCTCTTCACGTTAGGCTCTCAGTGGCTCCTTGTCGTAAAAGCTATTTGCCACATTCGTGACATCTCACACAACCCTGCAGTTCTCTCTTCTGATGCACAGGGCAAGAGAGAAGAAAGGCAAAGAATCACTTTGCACCTGCACCTCCTCCGGCTGTGGCTCACTACAGACCTGGTCTGAGGCTCTTGGCTGATTGGTTCCCGGTCAACGAATTCCGCAGGCAGTTTGCGCTCGTCATAAACATATGGACAAAATATGCGAGGAGATTGAGGAGATTGCCGCAAACTCCCAAGGATGCCAAATTCCCGGACCAGCCCATGTCTTATCCACATCGAAACCATCGTCCTGCGACCTCCTGGTGACTAGCAACGATTCTGACGCTGATGAGGACCCCGGATGAACTCTTCCACTTCACAACACTTTAGATGACAATGGACGTACTTTCTATCCTGCCTTTGTCTCGACCCTGAAAACAGAGACCCTTGCACTCGAAGAGGCGGTGCAGGATCTCAGACATTTGTCGAAGGTGGCTCATCACCTCATTGCTACCTTCACTCCTCCATCTTGGTTGAAGTTCTCGTCGACTCCTACTGAGCATGATTCCTCGTATGTGCCCATGGTGGGCATTCCATCCGAGCCGAACAGGGGGTGCAGGCGTCTTGATGTCAATAATCCCGTCAACAGTGCACTATTGATGCATGAAACGCAACTGTTCAAGTTCTTGTCCACCTTGAAGCGCATGGGCGGGAACGATTCTTTAGAGGCATCTCGCATCGCAGTAGTAACCTTCATAGAAGAAGAAATTTATAGGGTAGACCACATCTGGGCATCCATGTGGAATGAGATTATCTACCGCAGAGACCTGCCGCCTGAAGGGGGGGTGGTTGGTGACGAGAACTCATCAAATATTGTTGTTGTTGATTCAGGTGCATAGTTACTGCTCTGTACATTCGTCGGCTCATGATGGAGTAAAAGATATGTATTTTCACTCCAGAATGCGGAATTGGCACCCTGCTGCGGTCACATCCTCCTTTCTGGTCCTTTCCCTCAATTTGCTTTGTGGGGTGTCCCAATTGCACAGTGGCTTCATATCGGCGTCTCTGCGCTTCGTTATAGATCATCTCATCAGCTTCGCTACCAACATCTTCCTGGCAGAGAGGGAACAATTGACAAATTTTCCAAAAGATTATTGCACCATCCTTAGTCGCTTCGATCTCAACCCAAAACTCCACATATTCGTCTTGTGCCCCTAATGCTGCACATTGTACAACAACGACAATGATTGTCCCAGTTCATGCTCTGCATGTTCCGCTAGGCTAAAGCGCACACGGACAATACATGGGCAGTTATTTAGCCGCCCGATTCGGAAGTACGTGTACCAAGATATCAAGCACTGGCTTGCAAAGATCCTGTCGCGTGGAGACCTAGAAGAACTTCTGGAAGTGCAACCTGTGAAGCCTCCTCGACATGGCCCATGGTGTGACATCTTCAACGCGAAGTACGTCAAGGAGTTCTGCGGTCCTGATGGACAGCCATTCATCGCCCGAAAAAGGTCCGAGCTTCGTCTCGTTTTTTCCCTAGCTGTCGATGGTTTCAATCTGTTCGGAAACAAAACTGCGAAGGGATCAGTGTCTGTGACTAGAATCTACATGGCATGCCTTAATTTCCCACCCGACATTTGTTTTAACAGAGCCAACATGTTCCTTGTTGGTGTCATTCCGGGTCCCAAGAAGCCATCACTAGACCAAATCAATCACTTCCTCTGCCCACTCGTGGATGATCTCCTCACCCTCTGGAATCCAGGTGTTTTCTTCACCTGCACTGCACGTTATCGTTCTGGCAGACGCGTCCTTGCGGCTGTGATCCCTCTTGTGTGTGATGTTCTTGGAGCACGCCAAGTGGCTGGATTTCTCAACCATGCAGCCACATTATTCTGCTCTTTCTGTTTTCTTCCCACAGATATGATAGAGAACTTTGATTCGAGTTCTTGGCGAATGCAAGACGCAGTTGCCCATCGTCAAGCTGCAGAAATGTGGCTCAGAGCACAGACAACGGAAGAACAGGAGACGATTGCGATGGAACATGGTGTTCGTTATTCGGAGTTACTGAGGTTGCCATACTGGGATCCAGTCAAATTTACGGTGCTGGATTCCATGCACGCATTCTTTCTACACTCTCTCCACGAACATATCCGGAACATTTGGGGGATAAGCCCGACGGCGCCTTGTGGCGATGGCAACAACTCTCCGATGGTGGTGTCGCCTGCTAAACCATCCGATACATTACTCCTCAAGGGTGCTGAAGCCCTAGCGAAGGAAGAGAACTTGGCGTTGGAGCAGAACTCCCATGCAGGTATCCTTCATAGAACTGCATCTAAGCCAGTCTTATGGCATTTATGTTTCCACTTTGGCCTGCAAAGAGCTGGAACTGTGATCATGCTTGCCAGAATCCTAGTGACTTGGGTAACCTTTCAGTCCTCATGAGCCACTCAGTGCTGACCATGATGCCCAGGTGAGAGAGGGTACGAACTGAGAGAGAGTCAGCTCACTCTGTTATTGTCTCCGTTGTGCTCAATCCAAGCACTCTACAGCTTCTGGCTTATCAAACATGGCTAAATCTTCTACATCTGTGCTGGTAGACACAACATCAGTGGCACCAGGTCACGAGAAACACCCCCAGCGTGGCCCCAACAGTCCGCCTACGGAAGTCGAGAAGGAACACTTGTGAATGAGACTAAAGACAGCTAAAACCAACAAAAGCTTGGGGAACGGTGTCCGAGTACCAACCCTGATGTGGCTTTGTGACAAGTTAGGTATTTCGGTTCAAAGTAACACAAAGAAGCATATTGGAAAGCAAGCATTACTCGAGCTTGTTGGCCAGTGGGTGAGTCACGATAAGTTGTGTATTGTGACAATTGGCTGATAAGCCTCGTGCTGATTAGCGTGTTGATCAAGGCATTGTGAACGCTGCCAGTGATTTAGTTGGGTTGGGAAATCCTAGACCCAATCTTGCTGAACGAACCCAGAATAAAGAAGTGCCAGTGGTGTTAGGTCGCAGCATCCTGGAAGAAGTTTGAAGGATCAACAGTGACTGGTACTCCCCTCTTTCATCTCCCCTGCACCTTATCCCCTCGGCCATGAAAAACGCAAACTCAGTGCTGATCAATGGCGATCTGCTGGCATGATACATCTCGTTGTCACTCTTGTCTGTATTTGGGGAGACGAACCCAAGGGAAGTCGCAAGCATTGGATGCTTGAAAATTTCATGGACCTTGTCTCTGAAATCTTTGTTGCTAGTCTTCGCTCTACCTCAACAAGTTTGGCTGAGCTGTACGAACACCATTTCATCTATTATCTCCGGGGCATGGTGGAGTTGTACCTGGAAGCCAAGGTGCAATCTGTTCATCACCTCTGCCTACATTTCAAATCTCTGTTAGTCGGATTTGGTCCTGTGCATAGCTGGAGAGCTTGGCCATTTGAACATTTCAACTATCTCCTTCAAAGTACCAAAACAAATATGCGATTTGGTATGACTTTGCGAGGACTTCTTGGGTGAGACTGACGCAACTGATCTGGGTGAACTAGAGTTAAGTAGCCTTCCCAGGTTAGGGGCTCCCTGGCAAGGGAACGGTCCGCCACCCTCTCTCGAGTTGGGGGTGCTTGATATCACGTGCGACTAGTTATCCTAATTAGGCACCGGGGGTTGCTAAGCCAGCCAGTGGGCGCACTTGACTCCTTTCCAACCGGGACTTTCGCCAACCGGTCCGGGGGTTACCCAATTTAAGGGGGACTGCCAAGCACGCCTTACTAAGCCACTACCTGGTCTACAGGTGTCATTGAGGGGTTTTGTCATTTCTGACTCATCAGCTAGGGTGCACACCCTAGAACCCGCTCGCTTTCACTAATCTAGTTATGTTGACGGGTCACCAACAGGATTTTGCATTATCCCCCACAGGTGGGGTGCAGAATTGCCTTATTTGGATCACTCCCACATACAGCTTCCCTTTTGGGCCAGCTGGCAGCAATGGAACTAGAGTTAACGTTTATGAATGATGTGTGCCGTGCAGGGAACCTGGACTCCCTATTAACAAGCTCAGAGGTACCACAGGAGATGAGAACGCTCCTAGCTGAATTTGAAAAAGCATTTCAATCTGATATACGGGGCACCCGCATCCACGATGCACTTTCGTTTGGAGAATCTGGAGCTGTGAGGGTTACGTTTACTGCTGAGACGTCTCGATCAAGCTAAGTGGGAGAACATAAATGACTGGAATGCCAGGTGATGGGGTACCTAGGTGTCCGGTTACCTAGAGGTATAGTGAATCCTCTTGCCTCATTGTTATTTGACACTGTTGTCGCGATTCAGATATTCGTTGGTGTGATAAAATTCAGACGGATGGTGTAGTCTTTCAGCCAAGAGCGCACTCGGCGCGGAACTCGCATGCAATGTTCAGATCACCCAATGGGGATGACATTCTTCCTGGTCAGCTTATAGAAATATTTGCCAAGGCGGTAAATCATGTTGACGCTGCGTCCATTCATGTTGTCATTGTGGAGTATCTTCCACTCAGCGCGCTTGACGAGAAACATGACAGATACCGACAATTCAGTGAAGCGGGCGGTTGTTTGTTCTACAATGAGACAAGAAAGCCATCCATCATTCTGGCAACCAGGCTGGTGACACTCTTTGCAAAGACGGCCATGCAGCACAACAAAATACAAAAGCCTGTAATTCACGTACTCAGCATCTGCAAGGTAAGTTTACGCTACGTGAAAGTTCCTTGATGCTGATACACTGTCAAGGACATCTCTGCGGGATCATTGACGACATCCGGTGATGGTGTGCAACCGGATGAGGAGCGTTGAGGGTGGATGCTGAGCGCTGAAAATTCGGACCGGCAGATCGCCACGTCAATGATAGTCTCTTTTCCCAACCCTCGACGTCAGCAGGGTTCGCGCTTCGTTCCTGTTTCCATACACTTTGCTCTTGTACCATTTAGTCGTTCCTGTCCAATTTCATTGTCAAATACCTTCTTGTGTGGACATGCCTTCTCTTGCTGGGACGGCCTCACTCTCCAGTCAGGGCGTGTCCCATCATGTGACAGGCAGTAATACAACTTGAACTTACTGTTCATAGAACTATTCATTCAAAGTGGCTTTCAGCGTACCAGCAGAGCATACCTTACCAGTCATTGTTTGGTGTTATTGATTGGAAATGGAAGATCATCGGGACCGACTTGATTGTCGCATATCCCAAATCTCAGGGGTCAGTTATTCTGAGGAATAGCCCGGGTAGATCCAGGGAAGGTGCCAATTGTGCTGGTATGCTATTTGGGACATTCACTTGAACCGAGGGGGACCGTCGGGTCGTCTTTCTGTATCAGCTACATACCTCGAGCAAGATGCATGGAACACGTTTCGCAAACCGTCAACTCGGATACTCGTTTTTCGTAGCCACTAACCAACACGGTTTCATTAACCAATGTTTGATTCACAGTGATCGACTCGTATACTGCTTGCGTTGTGTGGCCATTGTCAATCTGTAGTCATGGGTGGATGCTAAGGATCGCTCTTGCACATTACAGATCTGCTGCTGCCTGAGCAGTGAGGAAGGTGGCACTTCCCGGCATGAGTCGACCGCCGACACAAGGATGCCAGTCTGTCTCTCTTAAGTCCTTCGAGTTGCTCAAGCATAGGAAGCTCCAACTACACGGATCCTAGCATTCACCCCACCCCAACGATGGTGTTAGAGCATTGATACGCTGAGCAGAGGTAATTCTCAGATGCTATTGATGGTCTCCAGAGTCCAAAGGCGCTTGTCGCTTCACCTCTCAGGTTCGTGCCCTTTCAGTTTACGTGATAGGGTCTGCCTCCTCCCTGTGTTTCTCAAGCTGGGGCGCTGAATGTTGGGTTTCAGGTGTAACATCAAGTTCACTTCAACCACAACTGTACCATTTGCCCCTCTGCTTACTCTCCATCAGGTTGCTTGTCAAGGCAACCACGTTTTGCTGGCTCACCTTGTCCTCACCTGAGCGACCTCTCATCACGAAACCGATTAGCATGAGTATCCTAGGAACACCTCGGCCATATGTGTGACCTTTGTGACTCGATGGGACAGCCACCTAACAAATGTCATTGCATGTATAGTCGTAAGAAAAATTTCATTAGGGACTGATGGAAGCAATATGTACATGGTCTGGACGAAAAGTAGTTGTGGTCAAACTTGACTGAAGGGATTGTAGAACTGCTCAAATGAATCGTTACTCTCCTGTATCAGTAGCTGGTGTGACCGGGCGGACATCCAGCTGGCTGTGCGTAGCTCGGCGAGTCCGTTCTCGAAGGCAGCGGTGAACCCCAAGCCGAGTAGGCACGAGGTCGACCAGCATGTATCCATGTTGGTTGGGAACTGTCTTTGTGGCGGTGGCGCTTGTGGGGGGCCCTGTGGCACTCGTGGACTCATGCGCGGTTGTTGTTGTTGTTGCAATTCTGTGACGGGCAAGCACCAGCACCCGATCCATGTGCATGGTGCCATGCCGTCGAGTTCTTGCGGATAACATCGACCACCTGTCGGCTGCCCTCGAGCGAAGGTCTCAGCGCCCCGAGCGCTCTTTCGCCTGCGTGCACTTACACACAAGTTTCGATTCCATGATCGCATCGTGCTCTTGCCTCGAGAGCAATTGTGGGGATGGCTGTTGGAAGCCTATGTAGCGTTTGGGGCTTTGGATCAGCCATCCGAGCTGCATCAATGTCCTTGCACAACGCAAAAAGCAATATTTAGGTCAGGTCTAAATGTTGTGCAAAACGTGAAAAGACGTACTAAAATTTGAAGTATTGAGCGTTGCTTCACATTTTGTACAACATTTAATCATGTCCTAAATATAGATTTTTGCATTGTGTTGGAAGCACCGACTCCGACTTCCTTGTAATACCCCATTGCAAACTCGGCGTTCCCAAACCCCTTGAGATCAGCCTTTTCGGCAAACATAAAAGCCAGGTTCTCGTCCTTGTCAAAGGCCCCCTCGACCCCACACAAGAACCACTTGCTAGGCGCCATGTCCGCCTCGATTTCGCCTTGTTGACCGGCAAGTGGGTAATGTGGGCACTCAAGAGGGGAAGAGTGGGAGCGCAAACTTGTACGCAGGTCCGAGCTTGTGCTGGGCAGGCACGAAATGGAGGAATGCACACCCAGATGGAGACACCTTTCTTGTTGGATCGAAGTGTGTGGTGAAATAAGCGGCGTAGTGGATTGCGAGGTAAGGGAGAACTCCGGGTTAGGGTAAGGCATACACATGCAGGCTTTTGGACCGGTATGGAAGTAAGCATTGCAGCATGGTGAATCGCGAAGCGCGATCTCTGGCTGTGGAGTAAGACCAAGTTGGCCCATCACACGTGCCATGCGCATACGCTATTCCATACGCGTGGGAAAAGGGTACCAGGATAGAAGCGAACGGACATATGTACACACACCTCGCGACGATTGGCTTGACACAATGACACTGTGTTCAAAGCAGTCGGGGTAGTTATGCGTGTCACATTGTCGAAATTTCGTCATCACGGCCAAGGCAATGTGGGCCGTGTTGGACACGATGCGGATGTGTGCCAGATGCCACAAACATAGTGCGATGATAAATCGCCCCCACAGAAAGAATGGGAATTGGGGTGGGGTATTGGGTGGACGTGATCTGAACAACGAGCGGGACCAGGACCGTGATCTGGACGTGATGCAACAGTTGGGGATCCTGTATGGTGGCAGGTCCGATAGGTGGGGATGCTGAAGCAGAGCACGCAATGAGTACGAGGACATTGCGGGCTCAGCTGATTTTCAGGGCGGGGTCATGGTTGGGGCTGCTGCACGATCAACAGGGCAGTCGTGAGTGACCAGGTGGTTGGAAGAGGGGCGGTGAGGGATGGTGTCCCACCCTTCCGGGTGTGAGGATGGCTGAACAGAGTTGGACCTCGGGTGTATGTGCTGGGCCTGCGGGGAGGTACCCTTTGTCATGAGGCAAGGGTGGGGCCTGGTGGGGATAGGAACACTGTAGGGGACGTGGCAGCGCAGGGAAAGGGAGTAAGCTGGTTTTGGGGCAGCTGGACTGAAAAACACAATATGCTGGTGGTTGGGAAATGAGTGGGGGTGTAGTTGGGAGGGGTGTAGGAGAGTATGGAGGCTGGTGAATAGCTGCGGCTTTGTCGTCCAAGGTCCTCGCTGTCTAGGGTAATCACATGGAGGTAACACTTGCACGTGGCGCGGGAGTGGTTGATGACGGGCGAGGAGCAGAGGAGGCAGCTGGTTGGGCCGCCGGTCTGTGAAGGTGTCCCACTGCCCGCGGTGCGTGAGTGGACGTCCTAAGCGAGTAGCAAGCTCGTGAGTGGTTCGCACAGGACAAGTCCTTTGTGCACAGTTGCACCACCAGAGTCCAGCCCGATGCTTCTTTCCTAGTGTCTCCCAGTTCACCTCCAAGTACTTAAGCTCGGGGTCAGCGACGCGTCGCCCCACCCTTTCTTTCTCTCTCTCCCGTCACTACGTTCCAGCTCTCTCTTTTCGCACCCCACCCACCATCCTAATCACTTCATGATTCTAGTGCGTGTCGGTCCCTTCGTGCCTTCCGTCCGGCCTGCATTTCTTCTCTCTCCTTCCCATTGAACCCCTCAGCACAAATCAGATTCTCCATGCGCTCTGAAGGTCAGGCCCCTATCCGTCTCCTCTCTTCAGATTCCTTTCTCTCGGGTTTTCGCCGATGCGTGTCACGTGACTGTCCCCCTGGCTCGCATATGAAGCATGCTGTCATGGGTCCGCTCATATCAAGTTGGTCTGTGTTAAACAGGTGCGTTCCCTCGTGACCATCATCCGACTCTGTACCCACAGCTTATCACCTGCTTGCAGTTTTGTGCTGCGCTGCTGCCAGTGCAGGTTTCGCTTTTGGGGTCACCATCATTCAACATCGCCCCGTGTGCAATGTAGATGCAGGTTTGGGAACTGTCACGGCAGCGTATGCTACAGCACTATTGCCCCACCTCAGTGACTTGCTGGTGAGCATTTTGCTTGTCCCCGCTGCATCCAACTCACAGTCACCTTGGCATATTCATCAAATGCTATTTCCACTGGCAGCTGATTGTTTCAAATGCAACACAAGTATTCCATTAGTAGATTTCTCATGTACGATGAGTTCACGCTGGTATGTACTCATCATCAAATGTCATGCGTCAAGTCAGTGTTTGTGTGGTGCTTCCCGGAGATGGTATACCTCGTAGGCTAACCAAGCTCTGCTTTTTCGCCGGGTGGGTGCGTGTACACGTTGTACTCGGTGTTCAAATCAGATGTTCTGCTTCCTCAACGATTGCATTCACTTCCTAATGAGGTAAGCCTTGACCGCCGCAATGACGTCAGGTTATCGACATGCGCCAGAGGTGTGCAGGGTACTGGACTGCTTATCCTTTGTTGCTCGCTCCAGTGCTTTCTGACCATTCTCGGTTAACAGATCCCTGCATGACATCTTCTTTGTCTCAGACTTCCTTTATTTGCCACTGTACTTATACCTGGATGATTGAGCGCAAAATATAGTAGGTTTGCACCCTCTTTGCTCGTACTGACCGAGTTAGACCGACCGACACGAAAATTCTTCATTGCTTGCCTCGAATCACTGGCAGCCGTGACTGCTCGAAATTTCTCGTTTCCCCTGACGTTCTGTCTCTCTAGCTATTAAACTCAATCTGATTTACACCAAATCCAACTGCCACTGCGACTGCTTCGCCATGGAGGCTCTTGTACTTCCCAATATGATAGATCAGTGAGTGAGCCACCACAACGACCATAATTTGCGCTAACGAAAGTTGGATCAGCACCAGGATTCTGTATTCAACCTCGCTGGCTACACTAACAGAACTCTGGGCGACGACTCAGCATGTAAGAGACCTGCCTGAGAAGGCATCACTTACCTTATTAGCACCTGCTGAAGAACCAAACTTAGGTAGGTCATTGCCATGCCAGTGCATTGTACGCTGTACTCACCATTTGCTTCTCAGCTTGGTTCCTAGTGAAAACACCATCAAAATCGTTTGTTAGATCACTTGACCCTACTCATTGGGAGAAGAAAGTTGGCATTTTGCCACTCGAGTTTGACGATGACGTGAGCCTCAACTCCAGATGTACAGTGACTCCAAAAAGTGTTACAATAACTAACCTCAAACCGGGGCACGAAGTGCCCCGCAACCACCCGTGGGAATCTCACTTCGCTTTGGTGGAACCAAATAGAGTACAAACCACCGGCTACAAATCGGTCCCTGGGTCATGTGATCCGGCCCAGAGGTCGTCGAGATATGACAGTTTTGTGCCCCGGTTTGAGGTTAGTTATTGTAACGCTTTTTGGAGTCACTGTACATTCAACTTATTGACTCACCTTTCCAGACTAACACCGTGCGGCTCTCATTCGGAGATCCTTGTTTTAGGCTGGGATTTGACTGTGCAAGCAGTTACTGGTGCTTTCAGGCAAAGTCGTTGCTTCCTATTGTTGATCATGCTTGTGGAGATGGCGGAAACATGGGTCAACTCTTCACCGCCTGGCAGCAGTTTACTGTCCGATATGAGTATCCTCATGGAATTAGGGAGGTTGTGGGATTGTGAGCTTGTTGCCCTAATCATTCGAACAGTACTGACCATTAGTCTTAGAGACGGTGAAGAAGATGATTTTCTGCCTAGACCCAGGTCACATAGCTCTCAAGAGCCTCCTAAGGTGGAAGAGCCTCATGAACTCGAAGATCGATCCATGTCCTTAGTGTCTCCTCAGGCGTTTGCTGACCAGCTTGCTTCCACAACCACTGTGCCAGTTGTGGGCCAACCAGGAAAGCATGCGGCGGGGAGCGCAGAGATGGGTGAAATGAGGTCACCAACGAAGCGGCCCAGGGTTTAAGTACGAAAGCCAGCGTGTGTTCCTAACGCCTCGCAAAATTTTATTTTTGTTGTCTGCGTAATATACAATGTTTGGATGATCAGTCATTTTCTCACGAGCACTCTGCAATCGAACACTGACATGAATTATATCAAAAATGCGCTTTACCCGGGCGGGGTCGATTTCGGAAAACGCTCCGGAGCCGTGTTATCGATCTCATTCGAGGTGAGTTCGGGGAGCATGAACTGCTGTTCCTCCGACGCCACCCCAAAACAAATCCCCCCCCCCAAAGACCACCAACAGTCGAACCCCTCAAGCCGACGCCTCATATACGTCGGACGGCCGTTCCGATGGAGAAACGCATGAAAGCTGCCCAGGACGGCACGCCGCCGAACCCAGTGCCATGCATGTCGCGCCTTGACAACATGTCATCGCAATAACTTGCACGTTGGTTGGTTGATACCGGTGCCATCTTCTTCATATCTTTTCCACCGATCCGTATCCGCGTTAGCCAATTTTCATATTTACTCACCATCTTTCATAGCTCTTTGGTCATCAAATTTTGGCCATCGTTTGTGGTTTGGTTTGGGGTGTTTGGGCTGGCTTTGGTATCACTGACGCTGGCACCCTGATTGGTGGGATAGGTAACTTCTACTGCATACTCACTTGCTCCCCCCCACCCCCTCTCATCCCTCCACAGCACGTTCAGATACCTTTTCCAGTCACGTGCCGAAAAGGAGGAAAAGAAGAACATTCAATATGCCTGTCTGGTATGAGATGGTGGCTTTAAAATTGCATTGATCGCACGTTATAGTGCAGTCCCAGAACACTGTGAGTCCTCACCCAATCTAAAACCCTTATATTGACCCTCCCAAGTCACAACCGCCTTGCCATTTGTGGAATGAACATATTCGTTTCTGTCCTCGCTGCGGTCTCATCCATGCCTAAACAGTTCATCACTGTCTATATTGGTACCTTGTTGGAGAGTTGCAAACGGCAGGTTGCCTGTTCACGTTCGCAACGTCATACTGACCACGGAGCAGGTTCTGCCACAACCCGGAACAACATTCTCAGTCATGTTGTCAGCGCTGTCACCCTTATCGTGACAGTGGCTGCAATGTGGTACATTCAAAGAGAAATGAACAGTGTCAAGCCCGAAGTTGTCCACGCCCGCCGAAAAGCTTGGTCAGTTACAGTGTTCCAGTGTAGAGCGCCCTTTAATCTCTCACTACAGTCAAGGCAAGTTGAACAGAGATGTCTTGTACTAAAACAGTGGTATGACAGGATCAACCGACGGTGCTATATTCAACCCCAGTGCCTTGAATGTTACCTTACTGTCCCCCTTGCACACTCCGATGCACCCTATGACTTGCCCTACCAGTAATGGGACAAAGATGGTCGTGCACTGGGCTATGCAACAAATCTCCGCGTCTTCACTCCACAACCTCGCTGAGCCAATGCCTCGTTTGATGTGGCTCTTGTTGGGCCTTCTCCTACCGGGAGGGCTGTAGGCACCAGTCGGTCACGCCAGGAAAGCACAGATACCACAGGATGGAAACTCCAGACGAATTCCCCGGATGGACAGGCATTCCCCTTGCATCCCATTCCTGAACCCCACTTGCCTGCAGAGCCGCTGCAGAACCCCTTTGAGAACGCAAGTTCCGAAACGGTCGACCCTCCTAGTATACCGCCACCAGCACGTTCATCAGCTGGGGAATACGCTTTCAGCGCTCCTCAACACAGTTTCGGGGGTAAATTGAGCAATCAGCCAACGAGGGTGTTCTCTGCTCTAGCTCCGAGCTATCGAGTATGATGCGAAATATCTTTCTTGTCCCTCCGACTTGGTTTTCATGGATACTGTTTCACCTCCTTTATTCCAGCACACACTTTTTTCTGCAGTCCATGTGTTGATGGGCCATCACCTTCTGGCCCATAAGTTATAATTGATAGCGCCGCTGGAGCGTACGCCTGCCTTGTACTACACTACCTTTGGCCTCCACCACCTAAATATCAATATTCCAAGCGCAAACGGGACATCACACTCTACATATGTATGTCTTTTATAGAATACGTGCACGTTTGTCCATCATCCTAACAAGCTCGGAACTTGCACTTGAACTTGTGGGTATGATATCATGGTGACGCCTCACTTACAACGGCCATACTCCACTCAGTAAAATTTTGCAGGTAATCTCAACCTGTCAATGGGGCTATGTTCTCATTGACACGAGGTACTTGAGATTTAAGTGCCAGTGCTACATAGCACTTGCTATTTTTCCAGATGCATGTCTTACACCTCTCCATTCAAACGTGGAAATTATAAGATGACGAATACGAGGACTGTACAGTAATTTGTTCCGTTCTGACAAAATCAACCGGCATCCACTGACATCCAATAGGGGAGAGACCAACTCCAACTACATTCCTGAGTCCTCGGATGTTTATTGATAAAGGGGCAGAGTCCGGCAGTGAGATTATTCAGCGCCATGTGTGCCACACCACAGTCCAGTGTCGGAAGGTGCCGACATTGCGGCAGCACCGTGGTCGCTTTCATGCAGGTTAGCCACACTCGATTATGTGTTAGACGTGAATCACAATTGCCAAGTTACCATCTTTTGGAGCCGATATTCGACCTGGATTTAATGCACCCCCATGCTGTTACCCTGCAATTACCCCTTGTGGTGCATGCAACTCAACCTCAACCATTCAGTTTTCGGGCCTGCCGGTAGCCTCAGTGGTGCGGTGTCTCACCAATGACAGGATTTATCTACCCATACATCACTGGCAATTTGCTTCGCACAGCCATGTTCTCAAAATCGCTTGAAGGGCCAGATCTCCCCTCACCAGGCAAGCAAAATTTGTCAGGGCATTGCGCATGCGCTGGATCAGCTACCTCACTGTGCGTGCGAAGACATGCCCCTCACTCTCATCAGTGTTGATTTCCTGTTGCAACAACCACTCCATGCCATAAGACATGGGTGTGAGAATGCCTTGCTCGCGAATCAGGCGTGTACCACCATCGGATCGCAATCTGGTATGGCAACTGTACCAGGGGTGCCTACATGTATGTGTCTTTTGGTTACTTGTGCTCGAATCTCTGGGGGGTAAATGATTGTTATTGCATGGCAATTATTTGGTGAACAGACACCTGCTCTCTGAGGACTTCCGGGCCTAGATGGTGTATACTCAGCAGCTGAATCCCACAGTCAACAGTTCACAAGGCCTTTCTGTTCTCTCAAGGAACTGTTGAGCACTTCTCTAGCTGCAGACTGGAGTATGCTCTATCCACGGTCGTCAATGTTACCGGATCACAATATACTCAGTATATGGACCAGATGGGCGGTGTGACTGTTTACCACTGCGCTTGGGTTAATCAGGCCTGGATACTATACTCTGTGGGCTCAACGTTTATCGCTTGTCAACATTACCTACTAACTGCATGTTGGCCTTTCCAGACACTGAATTACCCATCGCGCACTTAAACATGTTCTCACTCTGTGCGAAAACAACTTACCCACACAGCGTGTCAGTAGATGGGCCAGATGCCACCAGGGTCCCTTGTGGTCGTATGTCAGGATACCTACCCAGCTCCCTTGTGGCACTGCCACAGCTATGCTGCTCCGAAATAATAGCCGCACCCGCCTTGTCCTACGTCATGGGCTAACTTTCTCGGCATTGTATGACCGCAAGGCAAACTGGGCCTGAGTCTCTCAGGGGGACGGGGCCACAAATGAAACAAAGAAGTGAAGGGTTTGACGCACTCCCTTCAACCAGTGGAAGAGGGCTCGAACATACTCAGCTCATCAATATCCTCATACTCGCCGATACACACAGGCGGTGAGTCGCTGGTATCCCTGCCGACCTTCCTTTGTAACGATTTTTCAGTCTATTGCAATATAGGTTGCCTCTCGCATGCCTCCACGGGTGAATATCATCCACCTGATCCAACCTGGGCTGGCTTTTTGAGACTTACTAGTGTTCTTCAGGCCGTCGTTTCCCTTGGTTCCGAGGCGGAAATAGCTAGGTTTCAACATGCCACACGCTACAATGAAGGGGTGGCATGTGCCGCCACCTCTCACTATGTCTGTTTGCAATATAGACCATAGCAAGTTTGGCCACTCAAGCCTTCATGCAGCTAGGAATATCGAGGAGGTTACATTAAACCTCCCCCATCTCAGCTCCATCAGATGGCATCGCATGCTGTACTCCGTTCACCTGCCGAATGTGAACATGATCGTTACAAACGCACCCCATAGTGTGGTAGCCATGTTCGGTCAGCATCACCCAACCATCACCTACTTAAAGATTGGTGCCTGTGAACCCCAGTGTGTCCACTGTCCACTCAGCAACAATGTACCACCAAATTTGTCTTCTATCACTGGGCCATATGCATGTGTCACCTCCATCGCAGCACAGCAAAGTCTCACTTCTATTAATGCTGGCTACAAATCATCGCCATGTGACGGCACGGGCCCCAGTACGCTTTCATTCTTAACCACAACTCTTCTGGAGTCTGCTCACACCAATCATTTAACTCAGTCAGTGCTTGAAATTGACCCAACCGACTATGACATCATGGAACACATCATAATCAAGACTCCGGGAATCACGAAACTTTCGTTGTTGGAGGTACTTCCTGTCGGTGTTGTTCGTAATCCTCCCTACTTCTTGTTCTTGAAACTGAGGATTCCGTGAAGCAGCGTGAGCGGGAGAGGTGTGCATGGAGGGACATACCCACGAGGGGTAGGTCACTTGGCCAACTCAAGCCCCATGTCGGGAACATCAAACCAGAAGCAAAGTTGGTCGAGGGGTGGGCAGAGTGGCACCCGACACTCTGTAATATTGCCATACACTCATCTGCAGGCACACCGAACAACCACATGGAGTTGTGGGCACGACTTGCTGCACTCCAGTCTCCTTGGTTGGAGGCATTCCGAGTTGACCAGCCAGATGCCGACTTCTGGCCTTGAACAAATTTGCCTCAGCAATCCCGACTCCTATACAGTACTAAGTAGTGGGTAGTGGGGAGGGTTCTCTCTGACAGGAACGTGCTGGACCTGCAGGAACTTTTTAAGGAGACTATTGTTTCTTCTTGCAATTTATCTAATGTAGATTTGTGTGTTTGTTTTTCGATGGCACCTCTGACTGCCGTGGCGGTCACCGCTGCACCTCTTAGCTTGCCAGTTTGGTTTTGCACCCCCTGTGCTCCCCTTTTCATTCTCATCCCACATAACGCACCGCACCGCGTGACTGGGTAAGACCACTGGTCAACCTGTGGCTCGAAGCGGGAGTATTTTTTTCTCCCTCGACTGCCTCTGGGTGATTTATTGATCTTGGCTTTGCTTTTGCAACTGGTTGGAGTTATTGGTATCAGTGGATGGTGAGATTAGTTCAGCTTCAAATATAGCACCCTCACCCCTCAGATGGCGACAATGTGACGTGCACATCAGGAGGTTGCGCGGGCGCGACAACATCAAGATGGATGGTTACAAGAGCCTGCGCACAGACTCGAGCCAGGAAGTGAAGGGCAGATACCTAGAAATACCCAATGTGAGACCGAGCATGCAAGTAGCGGTACAAATCTTTTCTCTTCAGTAACTCGGTTGACGAACGAGCGGCGCTGACCAAGTGCAGTCGATCTCCGCTCTCACCATCCACTTGCTCTCCGAGTTGAAGGCTTCAGTCGAGAACTTAACTTTGTCGCCCCCCAACCCAAGCCCGGCGATGAAGCCCCCTGTTCTTGACTTCTGAATCAACTGGCTTCTCCAAGACCATCGTGCACACACCGCACCGTTATTGCTGCATGGCATGCCAAGGGCCAAAGCTACGGCCTTACTTCACAGTCCAAGATCATGAACTTTGAGTTTCATGGCTGCCTATCAGGTGGTGTGCTGACGTAGAATCAGAGGTCGTATTTGACCACATTGCTGGATCACTCGAAACCCACATCACACCACTCCTATTTGGTGCATCACAGCTGCACGTCCACGCGCCCGCCATCCTCTCTGATTCCTTGCGATACCTTCACTTGGTCAAGGAAAAGGTTCGTGATCAATGTTGCTCCGGGATTCGTATGTCTGATGTCGTTCAATCTGCGCTCAGTCAATCAAAGTTGCAGAGAAACACAATGACCTCTTCGGCACGTTCAACCTCGCTTCCCTCAGACGCGTCAACAGGTCCATCTCCATACCACTATAAACACCCACTTTGAGCCTTCAACTGGGCAGGATCTGGTTTATGAGCAGGCTTCAAAGTTATGTGTCTCATTCATTTATTTGGCTCAAGTATTCCCCCTCCTCACTGAATTCTACAGCCAAAATACCCCATTTCTTAGTGTACGTTCTATGCAGAACGAAGCCCCACCCCCTCGACACCTTACAGCCCCAGCCCGTTGACTCGGGCCCCCAGGACCCAGCTAGATGACTAACCCCGATGCAGCCACTGCTTGGCATTTGTACCATACAAATGTCCACCTTTGCGAAACTATGATCGCAGCGTATTGGATAGACAATGAGATGGCCAACAACTTTGAGTTCAGGACCTTTGTGGATGTATGTATATCGTCTCACCCTCTCTGTGCTGCTGATCTTGTCCATAGCAATGTATGCATCATCCTGATGCCCATCGTCTAGACATGAAAAGCTTCATCAACCATCCTATACCTTGACTTCTGTGATATGTGCTGCTTCTGAAAGGCATATACGAGGAGACCCCGGGTTCTCAGGATCATCAAGGCGCTTGGAAAAGACAGCGAGCTGGGCGTCGAATCTGCAAAGCAAAAGGTGCAACTGTGGTCACTGTTTAATAGTGAGTCATTCCTTTGAAGTGCGATTGGATGCGCAGAGGGTGTGGATTGGCTTCAGACACGACTCTCGATGTAAGCATTCTAGTTGCTGGTGGTTGAGGATCTAACCTCGGTCCTCGTGTCAGTTATGCGCCACGTGCTGCACCTTAAAATGGTTACACAGTGTGCTATGCTGGAAGACTTTGGGATATTCCTGGTCCTGGCAGACAGGGTAAGTTTGTCACCCAATCTTAGCATTGCAGAAATTATAGACGGTACTTGCAAAGGCCCAATTTGCTTATCAAGTACTTGTTCCATCATCGCCACAGAGCGCGCATACCTCACAGGCCCCTCAACGAGTTAATGGTACATGGGATGTCCACTTCTTCAGCGTTGGTAACCAAGGCGGTGGGACCTTGGTTATCTACATGAAGAAAAAGGGAGTACGTCTTTTTCAATGATGGAATCTACCATCCCCACCCAACTGCCCGCAGCCCAACAGTGTCTTCCGTGTGCTCGAGCGCATTGTCGAGAAAATCAATGAATGATCCAAGGCACCTGCTTCGTTCACATCGCGGTTTGGTATACGACCTGCTCTGCTTGTACAGGGTACGTTGCGTGGTTATCGTTTGCGCTTTGAAGTCGACTTTTTGGCAGGAATTCTTCTTACCCTCCAAATCGTTTGACTTGATCTTTTTGAAAGCAAAGATTGCGATCCTTTGCACCAAAGGTTTTGAAATCTCCAAGAGTGTTATGATTCCGCTTTGCGACGACGGTCACGAACGGTGGGCAAAACGTCGAATTACGTCAACAAACATGGAGCACCAAGCCGCTCTATGGGAACGATCGAATGGGAGGGCACCGCCGAGCGGCCATGCACTGGCCATACATCCTTCTCTGGCCCATGGAAGCGAGACATGCCCCCACCGGTCTTCTTGCCCAGACCATTCCTGGAAAGGAGATTCGGTGCATCTGGGATGGCTGTGGCACGTCCGGCACCGCAGCCACCACAGCAGAAGGGTTGCAGCAACCAACGAACCTCAAACCTCAAATCCATGCTGTCGTGTCCGCACCTGAACCCCTTGGGTCAGATCAGACAACCTGGCTGACCGCGGGCGATTGCACAGCACGTTTGCGAGCTCGTGCCAACGGTTCCTCTTTACTCAGTTGGTTCGTTGGCGTCTCCATCCCAGTCTGCGTATATCCAGTCCAGTCCGCCTCCGCATTTGCCAAGCATGGTGATGGTCCCGTCCTTTCCTTCTTTCTCCATACCTCGTTTAATCATTGTCTGCTTTCCTTGTCGCCCCTGATATCTTCGTTGAAATCCATCCCCCTTTTCACGCTTCACCCTCAGCCTCGATTGTAGCGGATTTCTACGTGACATTCCCTTTTGAGTCTTACACCTGATATTACAGTAATTTGTGGTACCCTCATTATGCGCATGAATTGTTTCTTCTTCTCCTCGTTTGCTTCTTCATTACTCTGCTGGGCAGCTGCATCTCTTCGAAATCTCATTGGCTTCTCGGCTTCTCGCAATGCAGCTGAAATCAAGCCTCTCTCATTGACCCACGAGCGTCTACAGTGGCTTGCTTATCGATGGACTTTTTACGGCTCATAAGGTGAACACTGATGGAGGGCCGTTGAATTTTATCATCGACACTGGAGGACTCATACTACTCGCTTGCTTTAAACAGTAACTTACTAACTTGGCGTCAGTCCAGCATGGCAAGCACACTCGCTTGTCAGCTCAGTTCTCCAAGGTCGGGTGCGAGGAATTGGAGGAGGAAGAGGGTTCGTCTTCTTTGACATTCAAGGGCGGTGACAAACATGATGCAATATAACATGCGACATCGGAACCAAGGAGTGCTTGCTTGGGGTCTGTCATATGCTGGTACACAACTTCACAAAGAGACTGTCACGCCCCAAACGTGTTGCATGGCATGTGCACCAAACCACACCGCCGCTACCCATCATGCTTGTCAATCCCAAATACCTCAAGTGTGCAACCCCCAGCCCCTCACTGTCACCCATCGTCCGAAATGTGTCGCGTGTAGGGTATATCATGGTAGGGGGTAATATATACAGTGTCATCACAGCCGAGCCACAGCTAAGCGCTGACCAGCAACTGACAGTAACGCCACAGCCATGCCAGCCCATCCGAAAGTTTGGACAGCGGGGCAGCAAGGTACATGCTGCAATCAGGACATGATGTCAGTGAATGTTTTCTCCCAGCTTCTCGCGATCGGACATGTAAGGGAAACAGAACATAGCATGAACTAGTACAACAATAGTACAAGAAGGGATTGGTAAGGGTAAATAAATAGAGGTATGGAGCCCCGGATGGATGGCTTGCGAAGCTGCATGGGAGGTGCTGAAGGTGCTGATCCCGAGGTTGACTCGTCCGTCGACCCGAAGAGTGACTCGAGAGTTCTGACAGTGGCCATTCTCAGACCATTAGGCGAAGGTGGCAGCTATTCTTCTGACTCACTATTGTCGCCCTCGGCTTCTGATTCGAAATCTTTTTCTTTTTTGCAATGTCAAGCCCAAGTTTGAGTTCACCTGAGGTACGTGTGGTGAGTGGTTGACCGGTCTGCATGAGGATCATGCCTTTCATGGCAGAGGGTATATAGTGGCCTCGTGACATTACAACGCATGATCATCTGAAGCCAAGTGCGCCCTGGTGATGCATTCCTCACTCTGGTGATGCATTCCTTGCGTATGTGACCACGTTCCTTGGTCATCTAGACGAGCGGTGTGAGGAGATCAGTGATGAGGTACGTATGTGCCGTGGCGACTCTTCCGCTTTCCCGGCGACATAACAGCAGGCGGCGATGACGATGAACGGGTCCGTTTCACAGTACGCTTTCTTGATGTAAAACCTGTGAAAGAAGACGATTGCCGTCGCAATCACCCGTTGTCAGAAATTCAGTTCTTGCCGAGCTTTGTGATGACTGTTTGGTGTGTTTTAGATGCCGAGTGGGGAAGAGATACTTATCTGACGCACCATTGGCGAAGCAGATGGAAAAGTGTGTAAAGTATTCGGGGTCGTCGGCGCAAGCTTGCTGGAGGGTTGCACGGTCAACAATCCATCGCTTGCTAACACGGCCCTGTGAGCTACTTTCTGCGTGGAGGACCCAACCCGCGCAATAGTGTTGTTACAGTTTTTCTCCTTCATCATCATTTTTACCTCCTCTCTTTCGCTCGTCGCACTCATGTCTTTCTTGGTATGTTTCACTCGGACTGGATTCACTGTCTCCTTGTCATTGACACACTGACTCCCTCTTTCCTCGTTCTTTGATCGTCTCGCACCGTTCCCTAACTACTACTTGGGGAGACATGGTCTTTTCGTTGTTATCTCTTATCTTCTTATCATCGGACTTATTCCTCCTTAACTGATTCTCTCATATCAGTGACGTGTTCCTGCTTACTCACTGTTCTGTCCGATTCTCCAATGTTCTCCGATGACGCGTCCCTTAGTACTTATACTAGACCGTCTGTATTATGTACCTCGTTCTTGATCTACGCAATCTAGCGTCGACTTGCATCCTTGACCTGTGGTCTCATCTTTAGTCTCCTCGGTCCTTAATCCCTTTCGAGGCCTTCTAGTCCCTCGAGTCCTTTGAGTTCCTTCGTCATCAGAACCTCTGCCTCAGAGACATTGTGACTCTATGTGAGTTCCTCCTCTGACCCAGACGTTGTTTCGCCTCGACTCTTGTCGACGTCTCGCGTAACAAGTGTGAACTTGCCCGGAAATCGGTGACGATGGAGGGTTGAGGGCGTTTGGGACACACATACGTGGCGGCGAGAGGCTGGGCCATGCTTGGGGTGTACCGGAGCTGGCGCTCGCGGTTGCGGTGGTGTCGAAAGTGACGGGGGTAGCAGGGGCTGTGGGTTGGAGAGAGAGGGATGTGTTCATGGTGAGACAAGGGGCTGGGTGCGCGCTTGGGGCGGTATTGGAGCAGAACTGAGAAATCGCGCTGGATGTCAACAACTGTGATCACGTGCCTGGCATCGCACCAAGTCCACTGGCAGACGGGTTACTAGTAGGTACTACACTATTAGGGTTTAGCCCACCGCGATAGCGCCATCGCCGCCTGCAAGTACTTGCACGCACGCGCTCTAGGCAACGCCCTGGCCCCGACTCAAGGAGATGTCCACAGATCTTGCATTGTGATCTAAAACCGGATAATGGTGCATGTCCGTCAGGTTTTGCGAGCTCGCTCACACCTCGCCGGTTCATCCATTCGTCATCCCCATTCGTCATCCTTAGTATTTCTCGACAACAACAACTCTGTCAAACTCGGAGACTTTGGTTTGCATGCACACTGCAAATACTCACTGCAAGGCGACTGGATCGCGACCAAAGATACTGTCACGTTTTGGGACACATCAACACATGCCCAGCTGGATCTCATCCAACTCCCTCAATGCCTATATTCAATCGCACTCACCAGACGACCAGTTTCTCGCAACTGGTGGAGATGGCGGGAAAACCACCATCAGAAGTCTATCTCCTATTACTGTCAATATCATTGGCGCATCTCAACGATCAGCTCGGGAACAGGAACGCGTTGTTGACCACAGTGACCGCTGAGTCTCGGAATCCAACCCATCATGTACTCGCTAGTTGAGCTCTCGTCCAAGCTCGTTTGCCACAGTGGGACGCCGATCAGGTGCTTGTTGCTCTGTTCTCCCATACACTGCCATTGACGTCAATTTTTACAAAGGCCATCGAAGTTCAGCCGTCCGTCATTGGTTACATCACAAAGAATGCAGCGCTTGTCAGCAATGGAGATAGGAACAGCGGCTATTGGGCCTGTGACATCGCATTCAAACGCTTCCATTCATCTCACATTAGCTTTCTCCTTCTTGTCAAGGTCTATATTTTTCGAGCCTGGTTCCCCCTCAGCTGCTGATATCCCGCATAGACGACAGTCCACTTCAATTCAGTCTGCTACTGTATGTAGTTCAGGCACGTACACACGCTCTACCATGCGGCGAATTTCAGCACTGACATTTTTTACAGGCGTACATGTATCTTCTCCTTGGAAACTCGCGCATGGAGAGTCATGACTACAAGGGTGCAATACAATCGTTCGAGCGTGCACGAGCCCAAATGCAACTCTTGGTGATCTCTCTGGTACATTCACTAACGGCTGTATTGCTGCACATCGAAATGACTTTAGATCTTCAACAGATATCTGGGGTACATGTCATGATCTTCTTCGCTTTATCCAACCTTGACACAAACCTTGCGGTATCAGTCACCATCCCCCTAACTGATGCAAGAATAGCTTACGACTCAAAATCGGACATCTGGTCCCTCGGATGTCGCATATACAAACTTTGCGCCCTCAATCCTCCATTTCACAAGGCCAAGACCCACACTGAGCTGAGCATATTTATGAGGTGCATTCGTCTAGACGCACCTCTCCATATGGTACAAATCAAGTTCAAGACACGGGAGCATACCACCTTTACCGCGGTTACAGCCAAACGCTATCGAGTGTCATCAAAGTGATGATGAATCTGAATGTGAGTCGAGTCGTCCTTATCACGTCCTGAGGATTTGGAGGCCAAGTTGGCACTGCCATCTCAGGAGATCAAGGGACGGAAGGAGAAAACACCGGAATGTGACTTGACCACCTTCCATCCCTACTGGACGCTCACAGGGACGGTTGAGGCAGGGGAGGTAGGCGCAAAGATTGACGACGGACCACGCTATTGGGGCATAGGCGAAGGACAACTAGAGTTGAGCAATGACGCACTCCAGCTCGCATGGTTGGATATTCCCTTTTTTTTCTTTTTGTGGGTATCCTCAAACCAAGCCTCAGGTCTATCACCAATGATACCTATCGATCGGACCTATATCTCACCTTCGTTCTACATGCCCCCATGAGGCACCTCGCCCTACTGACATTATTCCCGAACCTCTAGACACCAAAATGTGCTGCATGTGTGCACCACTGAGATGAATTCCAACGAGCGCCATATACCTGCTTGCAGTCCACCCCAAGAACCCTGCTCATCAAATGTAATATGCACTGTGCTCATAATATCTTGTATATATTTACTCAAACATTCAATATATATCTGCTCATAACATTCAAGCTCTTTGATGTCAACACAGTATGGTGTCTCTTAGATGTTTAACAAATGAACACGATGACTTATTGATTGCTATCTGATAAGAAAACATGGGTTATTTATCTGGCATATTTCATGGAGGAAAATGCTAAGCAAAAAGCCATTGTTATTTATCATGATTAGCATATTGATATAAGAATATCCTGTCAAAAAATATGGGATAGACATTATGAATAAAATATTAGAATAAAATTAAATGTTTATCAACAGAACACCACTATGTTCTGCCAAAATACAAGCTGTAAACACTTGGAAAATATCTGGTATATTTGTGTGATGTCGTTTGTCATAAAAGGGGCCATCAAAACTCTATATTTTATTCAAGCAAACATCTAGCATGTTCTTTCTTCATGTTGTGGGACAGAACATTAAATAAAGATAGTGTAATGCTTGCGGTGACTACGCAGAGTCATCCAGCCCCGAGCCCAGCCCACCCACATCCAATATGTATGGTCAGCACCGCAACCTCAACTCACCTACCAACAGGCACAAACCCCCGTCTTGATGGTGGATGCACACGAAGACGAAATCACACAAGATGCGGTGTATTGGAGTGGGACCCAAGACGGTGGATGGGACTGGCAACAACCGGAAAACAACCAGGGGCTGCAGCAGTACGCAAGCCAGCCGTAACCCCTCCACAGTGCTTGCCCCCCATCCCACACCCCACATATAAAACATTGACATATGATAGTGGCACACATACTGTAAATAACATCTCCCCTCCCCCTATGCCTACCCTTTGTTGAGATTTATGTTTGACATAAAGGTCTAGCCTGTTCTATTTCTGAACTTCGCTTACAGCCAGGCCTAGACCGTCTTACATAAGTATGATGACATTATGATCTAGACTCTTATCTCTTATCTATG
>JBBPNE010000333.1:0-26709 GCA_038090735.1 Xerocomellus amylosporus | reverse complement strand
TTTACTGATTGTCTCCCGATCGAGGTGCGTTGCCTTCCATGCTTACAAAGTGTGCTCATGCGGATGCGGACGACGCGCCAACACAGACGCTCTTTCGAGTCTGGGACGTCTTTCTGGTGGACGGGCTCGACGTCCTCTTCCGCGTTGCGCTCGGGATCCTCAAGTACAACGAGCAAGAACTAGTCCAGTGCGAGTCGATCCCGGCAGTCTATGTCGCGTTGGAGAATCTGCCGACGCGGACGTGGCAGCCGGACAAGCTTTTGCAGGTGTGTGTTTTGTGCTGCATTCGTGTTTTGGTATAGACGTTTTTTTTGGTGACGCGCCGGTGAACGTTAGGTCGAGCTCGAGTTGAGAGCGTCGATGACGCATGTGGATTTGGTGCGGCGCCGGAAGTTGCACATGGACAGGTTGCAACAGCTCATGCCGGGATCGTGAGCTGCCCTTGGACCCTCGTGCCATGTTCGTTCCTGGCTCGACTTTTTGTATTCTCTCTCTGTCGTTCCTTGTCTCGCTTTCTTCTCATCGTCCACTTATTGATAGAGTAGATAAACTACGCGTAGAATTTTTTCCCCCCGTTTTCGCCATTGCTATAATCCGCTATCGGTGGTTCGTGTATTTTTTGTTGTCGGCAAAAGGACATACCCACATTACTGTATGACGAGTAGAATTCAAGAGCGGTCATGTGTTTCGACCTGGATGAACGATCCACGGTTCGAAGTGCTGTACTCCCCATGACATATATACAACAGACGTATTACCAATTTACCAGACGTACGGTACGAGTTGCTTGGGCACCTTGGGCATGTATGCGTGATACTCCTCCTTGACCGCAACGTCTCGCAGAATAGCCTCCTCCCGTCACACGAAGATCCATGAGACGGGTTACGTTCAGAGATAGGGAGTAGGTACCTCGATGGGGATCTTGACCGCGAATACGGCTGCGGTGGCGGCGAGCGTGAATAGGGGTGCATAGGACTAGAACACGAGGGACCAGATAGCTGCTTGTAACAGCGTCAGGCTACATCGTGTCAGTCGGGACCTCAGGCCTGTCGAACGAGAGCAAGAGGGATAGCAGCCGTACGCGTAGAGGATGACGAACCCAGGCGTACGGGCCTCGATTTCTCGCGACGCTGATAAGTACCCCGGCCATGGCACGAGATCGATCAGGACGACAGAAAGCGCGTACGTACCTAGTCTGGTGGCCAGACCGTCTATGAGGCAAGCGATGGGATGAAACTGGTCACGGAGATGTTCAAACGCATCGTCCGAGAGCGTCACCATGCTGACCAAGCTTTTGATTCCCAGCTGACTCTGAAATCTCTTTGCTCCCATCCCACAACGCTGACCGAAATGTTCCTCCCATATGGCAAGAGCTTGTACTTCACCCGCCGCACCCAACTCCTCCGTTTCTTTCCGGATATGCTCCCGTTGATGTACATCCCTGGGTAACGGCTGTGTCTGACACCGGACGCACACAACCACGACCCAGGCATGCACATTAGCAAGCCCGCATGTTGACTCGCATGAGGAACCATGGAATATGGAGCATGTATGACCGTCCTGTGCTCCTTGCATCATTCGAATGTAGAGCATGGTCCGAGAGTTCGGTAGCATTTGACATCCCCCGCTGTGCAGTGAAACCCATTGGGGGCGAACGGGACGGTCATTTCACTGACTTCAGCAAGCCAGGACTACCGAAATGGTATTGGATGACCGTCGCGCGTCCTGGAACGAGCCTATGATGACCAGCAACTCCACCATAGTCCATGGTGGCGTCACGCATGATCTAATTGAACAGGTGAGCTCTTAATTGCCATGCTTAGTTTCCAAGACAGAGACCCTCAAGCTGGAGCGGCCTGACTCCATATCTGCTCTTGTAGATCGGAAGAGACCGTCGAGTACTAATGTATGGCAACTGTCCTGCGACAGATGCAATGTTTTCGTGATGCAAACGTGCTCGTTAGCATATTTACTGACTGGTTGTAGGTTTCAATGTCCGCTCGTATCTCTCATGACGCAAACTAAGTGGGTGGACCTTACATGATTTTCACTGGATCACTGAGTTCCGTTGTTAGACAATGGAATATGAAGTACAAAGTCTACGTCAAGGCCACTATATACAGACGTGACGCACGCTTGGAATTGGCTGCCCAACAAGTGTATATTCCTACGCTGGCACGACATCGATCTCGGCAACCCAATGGTTGTCACCTGGCGCCGGCTCCCGGAAGGCGACGAGGTGAAGCTGCCACAAGTGTATGCCCAACGAATTCGGTCTCGAATCCTGGCCTTGATGAAGTGCGATATTATAAGACCCAATTTGACGGGATAAAATTCTTTCCGACACCACTTTCTAGAAACACAAGGGGCGAATTGAGACGCGATAGAGCCTAGCGCAGTCAGATATGGAGTGTGAAAACGCACCCTGAAGAATCTACCGTAAGTCATCATAATATTCTTTCCTAGCTCGGATCGCGTTAGTGGTCCACCGTTGTCCGAAACGGTACGGATCGTGGACCGTTCGGGTGCATACCCGGGCCACTAGGGATGCATATGCATCAGTCAACATCGACGCCAACAGATCCTGCCCACACTTCACTCACATTGATAATAAAGTTCAGTTCCCTCTGAAGTCCCCCGAATCCATGGAGGACAATATCCTCCGCACCCTGCAATGTCGAAGGTTGCGAGTGTCGCCCAAAAAGGTCGGCTAGGTGAACACCTATGTCACAATGACCCAACGACCTTTAGCGCTTGCACAGATCTGACGTCTCGAACGACATTGAACGTACCTTTTGAAGGACTCCCTTCACGCAGGTTTCTAAACTTGACGATTGCATGGGGTCTGTGAAGTAAAACGCTCTCTGCGGCTACAGGTACCCGCTGCGCTGGGCGGACCATACTAGGACGATCCCAATCGGCTATCAAGCCTGCTGAACCGCGAGGTGCGCGAAGTGAATAAACGACTGCAACTTCTATCGGTATGGCCAATAGTTCTATATCAATGGTGTTGGGGCGATCAACAGGCATGAGGATGAAGAATAGGAGGTGATGGTCGTTAAACTTGCTAATCATGTCGAGGATCGAAGCCTCTTATACATCGAGCAGGTTGTCAGAGCACCATTCATGGCCATGAATCCACAAAGGAGGTGTTCAATAGAGAACTCAACCGAATGTGGGCAAGAAAGGTCCACTGTGTAACAACAAAGCGACTGTGGTTTCTGAAAGGATTGTGGCGGTGGTCGCCACTGCCTGCATTGGTCCAACTTGGCGAATTTCCCATTCCCATGTGGACAAAATCCTGGTGGAAACCTAATCTCGGTTTGCGTGTGGGTAGTACGGGTCACGTATTGCTCCACAACGTATCATATCGGCTGTGGTACGCCAGCGGCGTGGACGTGTGCGACAAGTTGTGCATTCTCTCCCGCTAGTTTCCGCGCTAGCACTGCGGATTCCGGAATGTGACGAGATGAAGCTACCACAATATTTACAGTACTAGTGTCAATGTACGCAGGACCTAATACATTGAGATCAGGAGATAGTCGTTCTGCTCATACGCCGTTTACAAATGCCCAACGGAAATTTGGGTTGGTCGACTCGGAAAATCCAATCCCCACTAGTAAACACATGGCACAAGCCTGTACTTCACCCTCCTCGCCCAATTCGTCCATTCTTTGCCAAACCTCTCCGATAGAAACTGATCCTCGTCCCTCGACCGACGAAACATCGTCACAATGGACGCCACCATGAGAAAAGACCAACCAGTAAACGCCACCCTGATCCACGTGATGCCCAACACGCCCGATTCCCGTAACCACGAACCAGGACTGCCATGCACAATACACGACCCCAAAATGCACATCAATAGACCGGTATAAGATGGATGACGAACAACGGCATATGGGCCGTGCGTGATGAGTTTGTGCTCCTTGCGAATGCATTGCTCGAACGTAAAGAATGGGCCGAGAGCTCGGAAGCACTTGACGCGGATAATCCCGCCTACTATAACGAGTGATGCTCCGAGGACGAACGGGACGGTGAGTTTGCTCGCTTCGGCAGGCCCGAGCGCGTTCATGAGCGAATTAGTGCCGGACAACCGCGGCGTATCCCGCAGCGAGCTAATGATGACCATCGATTCCGCTATGGTGGACAGCCATGTCGTGCCCTGATCATGATTGGAAGGGTGAGTACTTCATGGTCGCACGTAATTTAAGTGGTAAGACCTTGAGAAATATGTTGGAGGGTACGCCGAGGTGCCGCCATATCCGCTCCTGGATGGATGTCACCATGATTTTGTCTTCAGAATTGAGAGAAAGTGGGTAGCCAAGGCCTAAATGAAAGGAAATTGATGAAAAGAGTAGAATAGACACTTTGAACAAAGACATGGCGGTGGCGGGCAGAGAAGGGGGGGATAACTATCTTTTATACGGTTGGGCAGCATTTCAAGTTCAGGTTAGATTAAATGTAGGTGCTAATGCGATCTTGTATCATATGTAACTCGCGTGGCGCTGCCATGGCGGTGGCTTCTCAGGCTGGAATACGAGGTCGGGGAATATTAATCTGAGACATGAACCGCCGGTTAAAATAGATGGCGTAACGTCTAACACTGTGGGTCTGTACTCTCATGACACGAGCTTGATAAGCAAGCATTTAAGCACGAGAAGCTTAGCAGTAGGGTTCACTTGGCGACGTGAAATTCTCGAGAATATTCGACTTGCCAAACAAAATCCATGGCCCCTGAGGAGGAGCCAGAAGGTCGTTAGCTCAAGCACGGCCGCGGCCTGCCGCAGTGGCTCGGGCCGCTACGGGATGATGTGTTACAATCAATAAGGCAGATATTGGTCGTGCATGGTCATGGGGCATCATGTCTTCTCCTTCGTTTACATTGTCTATACCTTCGGAATCCTCTAACTTCTCCACTGAACCATCCCAGCGCTCTTACTGATGCACACTGAGAGACCATCATTGACCTTGGTTACTTCCGAGAGTACTGAGGGATGCTACCGAAATAGTCTCGCCGAACGAGGCAAGGTCCTACTTAAAACACTGTAATGCTTCGACAATTTTCCCCTTGAAACGGTTGCGCCGTTTGCTGATTGTAGATCCCAGTCGACGAGAATGCTCGTTCACTGAAGACCCGATGTTGCCATAATTGAGATAGTCACGGGCGACCGAGGCCCAGACTGGATATCGAGCGACATGTCGTCACCTCCGATACATGTGAAACAGCTCGTGAGAAATGACAATGAGCACTGACGAGCAAACGTGGCAATTCCGAAGCTTCTTACCGTTGCTCTGACACATGTCTGTGAAGAAACGATCGACATCACGGCTCTTGGCGAACTCTAGGAGGCTAGTCGATGACCATTACCTCGAGGTCTTGCAAAAACGCCATCTTGGCTGTAGCGTCATCAGGGAATGCAGAGGATCGGCCTGGCGTATCAGCCATGCGCTTTGTCGTCTTTGTCTCCCGCGTGTCGTGTTTTCTTTTTGCCTATAGGATCATATATCAGCAACTCAGAACGAGTGAAAATCAGAAATAAACATTTGGTGAGCTGCAAACCTGCACTTGGCTGCCGCTGACCATCGCCTTCGCTGGCAAGATCTGAGACGATGGTGACTTGATCCAAGTCAGCCGCTGTGGGAAATGGAACTAGGTAAAGCAAGAGGCGGAGAGCCAGTTTCGCGGTCTGCTCGGTCGTTATCTGTAGAGCGCAACGCCAGCTTGCAAAAGCGCGATCATGCGTGTCACACTGCCACCACCCGTGTTTGGTAATGCAAAGGGGACCACAAGCTAAGGAAAAAGGCTATATTGTTCTTAGTAGGTCATTAGGCCAGTTACGAAAGCCACGTGTAAGAATATGAAAAAACCGATTCATGTGCCAGTGTCCTAGAATGGATGATGGGAAGAAATAAGGCCGGTGGTGGTGATGCGGCCACTCACGGGTCTATCAGAGCATCGAAACAGCCCTTATTTCCGCGATCCACTCCCCACAACTCGTATTCCTCACTGTGATAAGGTGCAGTTGCTCGAATTTGATTCCAGGGGACGACGACCCTGCCAGTGGGGCTGATAAAGAAATCGCGTAGGGTCCAGGTTGTGCAGGGGGAATAGAGCGTGACGTTATCTGCTACACGCACAGGCGAACCTGTGTGAGACCGTGTGCGCTTCGAACCATAGAATGGGGGTTGGCTACGTACGTAGAAGAATTCGGCAAATGCAAGGGAGGCTTCGTAACCCAATTCAGCACGGGTCAGCGGTTTCCCATCCGTGCCGAAAGCGGATATCACTTTCACAAACGGAGGATAATGGGGCCACTATAGTTAACAGGGATAAGATATCGAACTCTGCCGTTGGGCTAGAGGACGCACGAGTATATTGAGCCGCAGATCGGTAATGCCGAGTCCGTCAAGCACACGTTGATGGGGACTCTCGAGACCGGACACATTGCCATGTAAGAGGTCCGACATTGGTATCCCTGAGTCGAGTTTCTCAGTTTGCGAGGGCAAATAAGCTTACGATAGCATACCTTCTACCTGAACACCAATACCCCAATCAGAGCATCTGAAATCGACAACAAGGCCTGTTCCGCTCGTCTGGTTGTCCACAGCGAGCAGCGGAATCTGTACGACACCATCCAACTGTGGTTTAGTCGGCAGAGGATACGTGAGCACTGAAGTATGCCGAGGGTCCCCACGCGGTGCTACATTCTGCGATGGATGTGGCGAATTTGATGTGGCTTGTGACCATCCGCACGAAGGGCGTGTATTTCCAAAAATCTCATCCAGCGGTCGATGGTCTGTAGATGTAATCTTGTCACTGGATGACGGAATGTATTGGTCCGACAGCTCCGCAGACCCGTCCATGTAATATATCTTCATGTGGCCTTTGGAATCGGAATGGACAGCACCTTCAAGTTGTGGACCGATAAGGGTACTTTTCTGCTGGGGACGTAGATCATGACCGGCGGTGAAGCCTGGTGAGGGACGGGCGTGCGTTATCCTGCCAGGATCTGAACGCACATACCCATCCCCTGGAAGGGTTTGGTCCTGCATCGATTGAACGTTTTGTATCGGCACGTGATGTAGAGATCCTTGTGGTTGCTGAGAAACATGGAGTCGTACAGCGTTGGAGGTTCCGGGATAGCAATAATTCAAGTGCGTGAAGATATCCATAGTGGCAGAACGGTAGAACCACGCAGCAAGAGCTGATAAGAAGTAGTGCGAAGTGATGCTGACGACGACGACAGCCACTTCAAAGGAACAAATTGCAAATGTATTATATACCTTTATGCCAAGCAAGGTTTTCCACAACTTGACAAGTCACGATGGTCACCCTATCCTGGTGAACGGTGATACGGGAATAATTGCTGAAGGCGAGGCGAGTCGAGGCGGGTCACGTCTGTGGCGCAATTGCCGACGGGACCCGGGGGAAACAAAGGGAGAAAGGCAATTGCCCACAGCCCGGATGATTCGACTACAGCCACGAGGCTGAGGTCGCCGGCCGGATGGCCTGAGCGGGACGGTGCTTGTGTGGTGAGGAACGTAAACACTGCGAAAATGGCGCTGTGATTGCTGTGTGGGTGAAGTACGTGAAGTGCGAGAAGCAGCCTGAGGTTTAAGAGAGCGCCTGGCTCCTACCGCAGTGGCTGGTTGGCCGGGCCATGCTGGAATGGTTGAACCAGGTAAGTCACGGTGGAGCTGAGTCGGAGAGACATCCCTGGCGGATCGTTTCCGTCAATCGCACACCGATCACCAACTGACACCCACCTCTCTGAGAAGTTTGCAATATTGACTGAACACAATTGCCAGGTAACGGAATCCAAACGTCAGAATCCTAACCAAAAAGTTGTACTGTGTAATGATCACGGTTGGCGTCGCATTCACTTACGATACAGCCTGGTATGTCGTTACATAAGAGCTTTCACTCGGTACGTTGTCAATGCAGTAGGTTGAAACGTCACGCGTCACGCGCCATGGACCTTTATTCGACGCAAAGAACGGTGTATAGCGTTTTCAAGAAGTCGAATTGCGAGGCTACTAGTACTGCCAGTGTATTAGGCTGAGTATAATGGCACTGGCATGTCAGTTCAAATTTACGTTATTGTCTATAGGCTCGAACCCTGTGAGTAATAACAGGTAATAAGCTTCAACCTGCACCAATCCACTTGAAACACTGGATAAACTAAAGCATCCTCCAATTATGGTTAGGTACAGTAGTAGGCGCGCCATTGATACCAGTCTAATTCCGTCGGGCGGCTGGCAAATATGGTCATCCATCATGATAGGCAAGTTTAGGTGCGAGTATGTCCGAATCCTGTCTAGTGCGTCACGGGGGCATCTCAGCGAAACGAGTTCTCATTTCGTGGCGTAAGGATGAATTTACAAACTCATCTAATTCAAGACAAATAAGGAGGTCGGGCGCACGCAGCGCGAAAATACAGTTGATGCGTACCAATTGCCTAGGCAAAGAGGGTTTATCCTAACGAGAAGAAACGAGCAGATGACTTGAATGTCCGTCCACGTCGGATTATCCTTCAGGCTGCGAACAAACTTGCACCTCTCGCATGCTTCTCGAGCTAACTTGCAGGGAATCCTTACGGACCATCGTTGGTGGACGTGAACTCCGGTCTCCACGAAGAGAGTTTTCCGAATTAGATGAATGAATGATGTTGAATCTTTGCCATTTTTTGCCCGATCAACTGTAGCAGTGTCGTGGGTATGTTGCTTCGTCAGCCTGATTTTGTAGAGTACCCACCAACCCCTGTCTTGATGTCGCCACTTGGAAGTGGACTTGGTATAGACTAACCGCAGCAACTGCATTTTCCCCAACACTCGCAGACTCTCGAAAGACCACCTGTTGCCGGATTCAACCTCCCGGATTCAACCACCCGAATGCTCGAAGCACTTATTGTTTTCAGCGCCTTCGACTTCTTTAGATGCATACGAGGCATTGTGAAGACCATCGCTGTCCAGGCTGGATCTAAAGGCGGACGTGTCAGAGCGGAAACCACGCCATTTCTCGGTCGGATCGTCACCCCCATTTATGCGCTCGCCGCGTACATCCCTCCAGCGGTCTATATCGGCGCACTCGTGCTCAACTAGTTTCGACAGCCAGACTGGATGACACAATTCGCACTCTCAGACGAGATCGCGGGCGTTCGATTGGATCTGGCGTGGAGGTGTTTACTGAGAGCGTGTGCTGCCGGGTTTGCGCCGAGGAACCTAGTTGATAGTGCGTTCCTTCACTTGGGGGAACAGTGGCATTCCCTAGGGGTGCGATGTCCGACACTGACCTTGGTTTCCGCTTCTCCTCTCAGCGTCGTGAGTCGGGTTGTTCAGGCAGGTCCGTATGCATGGGACCGTCACCCATTCAAGTACACGTGAATCCTTGCTCGTATCCAATGTGATATAGGGCGGTTCTCTTACAAGAAGCGATGTGGTCCGTCATGTTATGGTCTTTCATACCACTTGTCGCACTCGGAACCATCGCAGCTGCGTTTGCAGTCAAGATGCCCATTGAGGTACGCTTCACGTTCCCCACTTGGTTTAGCTCTACTGACCTTCGAGTGATGGAAAATCCAGGAGGACATCATTCAGCGAGGCGAAGGAATTAAAGAGGAGTATCGAGAGTACAAGAATAAAACGCACACTCGTCGTCGTTAAATCTAACACGTTGCTCTTACCGTGAGATATACATAATCATATCGACATGTAGACATATTGTGTAGCCTTTGACTTGTTGGACGTTCCCGGCCGAGAGTTCAGATGCATCGTTCGCTTGTTTCGCCTCTTACCGTCTTCGCTGCGGGTCCCGGACTCGAGTAGAGTGGATTCCCAGATTCTTTCTGGTGTACGTCCTCAATGAAGGAGTCAGCATGACTCTTTTGGTGACGGAATGATGAACTCCTACCGGATTAGAATTAGGTGATTTACATATTGTCGTGGCCGCCCGAGTTTGAAGGCTGCTCCTCTTGATGTCCTCTCTCAGTACCGTCCTGTTACTCTGGCGGGGTAAATTTGCACCGGCAAGTTCACGTAGGGGAAGCTGGGTTCAATGCAAAATGGATCCAAGCCATGTTGTAGTACCGGTCCCTCAAAGTATTTGTGCCCTCACAACTCCAGGAGGATACTGCTGAGATTACGAATGGCGATTTTCCCGTCGTATCGTCCAGCCACAAGACAGGATCTGGGGACAGTGCAATTCATCGAATGTCTTCGCTGTCTTCGATGCTGACACCGGGCCAATCCGAGCGAGAGTTGATGTGTCCTGAGGGACGAGATGTTCGGAATCCGGTCCGCGAAGGTGGCGATGAATTTCAACATATTTCAACCCGTTGTCGGCTAGAGCACTGATAGACCCGACCCTGTAACCATTGACATTGAGAAATGGACAGATCGATTGTTTTGTCGTTACATACACTCGGGAAGTGCCGCCTGGCGTCGGCGAACCCTTGCCAGTGCTCGAGCTTGTCGAAGGGGAACGGAAGGAATCATTGATATCATAACAAAAGAGCGACAACACTAAAATTGGCTACAGACTTAGATCGGGAGAGCACTAAATGGTTAGAACGTGGTTAGGGGAGGTCAAAGAAAGAGTGTGGCAAGTACTATATACGAGTAGATGGCAACACCGGGGTGTTGTCGAGGCGTGTGGGATGCGCTTTGGCGCGTTCGGGACGCACAGTTGACGATGAGGGGCCGGGAGGGTAGCGTAGCGTCGCCCTCGGTGTCAACCAACAGACCAGAGAGCAACTTCGGGGTGTTGCATCAACTACCGTCCGACGCACGTCGGTGTCGCATCTGACTCGAGAAGTGGTGCAAGATAACTAAGAAGAATGGTGGTGTGAAAGGAGGTCGTTAACGTTGGAGAGGCCCACGTGGAGGCAAAGAAGCGACCTCGAGGAAACCTCGAGGGCGCACAATGTTTCTGCGGATCCCAGGCGTGCGTCTAGCACGAGTGCAAGGTTCTGCAGCCGCTTGCAGTTTGTGTGAGAGTCGCGAAGCCTTACGAAGTGAGGTTTGGGCCCCAAGAAACCGAAAATCGAGCAATGCGATGACACAATCGTAGGATCTCGATGTTGGGACATACTTTGGCGATGTAACGCAAGTCTTCGTTGAAGAAGTGAGTCAACTCTGGAAGGTCTATTTCGAGACGGATGAGGGCAGGGAGAGAGGAGAGATGTCGGTTGCACTGATCCGCAGAAACTGGCTAAACCCCTCACATATCAACACCGAGAGACCCTGCCAGTCAGCATATCAGGGGCGAACTCACTCGTCATGTGCTCCAGGAGCACGGCAATGTTCGCAACTTCACCAGTCAGTTGAATGCTTCGAAGATCCGTGAACACGCCGCTCGAGTACAGGTCGCTTGTAAGGCGAAGTGACGACTTTTAATCTCCGTGGAGTCCATCTCGTCACTAGAGAACCCCACTGTCCGATGATGCGTCGCTGGGAGTTGCCACGCCGGAGGAGGTGATACCATCGAAAAAAATCTTCCACGGCAGTGATTGATCTTCTGGGGAGATACAGTCTGGGGTGTGAAGGGCAAGCAAAGAAGTAGCCCACTGTCTAACTTGCAACGACAAAGCACCAGGTGCAACCAAAGCCAGCTTTTCAAGCGCGTTCTGCAAGTATACGGGATCCGTAGTTTCAGGAAGTTTAGTGGGGGAGGTGAACGAGAATGCAGTCAGTTGGGTGTGGCTGAAAACATTGACGAGATAGGTGCCAAGCTGCGGAAAGCTAATACCGACTTCCAAGATCAAGCTCTGCAGCTCAGAGCTCAGTGTGGAGCGTTCCAAACAGGCCGCAGCGTCTGGGCCCGTTCGCGCACAGGTGACGACGGCTGGCGGCGCGTTGGGATGCGCTTGGGGTATGTTTCGAAGCGATGCGCTCTTTGGAGGCACGTGGAGAATGCCCTTCCTTTATCTGATTCTCAAAGGCCTTGTGCCTTGGTATCTATCTGATGGTGACACCTTCTCTTGGGAACCTATCGACGGCTGCGTTCGTAGCATGGTCTGGTCACTGGAGCACGATCGCGTCCACCTTGTGTCTAAACTCTGTTTGGGTGGTGGGGCGGGCCTACCGGGCCCGGGGTAGCCATCGTAGTCCTTGATACCAATGCTACCGCACCCTCGGTTGACACTTTATCTTTGGACACATGCCTCCGCGAGGACAAAGACTAGTCGCGCGCGGGTCTGTACGCTGTGCGCCATGTATGGGTGTTCTGGATCGTGGTTGAGGGAATTATGTGTAAGGGGTTCCGTGGGTGTAGGCACCGGTGGGCGGGTACGAATATGGCGGCGGCACTCATGACGCTGTTTCGTCGAACGACGGCAATGGGAGGCTTCGCTGCAAAAAGCTGGCACGCATCGGTGGCTTTGTCATCAGCTGTGACTCCGCTGCGAAGTTCTGTCAGTGTCACCCAATGACCGCCACACAAGGATCGGAGCCCTTCCACCTACCTCGAGCGCGGAGGCGCACGCGTGTCTAACAGCCTGAGGACTAAGCATGTTGACCGCTGTCTATCCCCCGTTTGATTTGTCGCTTTCGCCGTCCCATTAGCGATCCACGTCGGCGTTCTCATGCTCTACAGCCCCTGGCAGCCAGCGTGTTGTCGAGGACGGGCTCTGGGGCTTTCCTTGTTCGCCGTTCGGCGCCATCGCGTGTTCCCGACTGGCGGCCGATGATGAGGGAGGTCTGGCCCTTTCCACGAGCGTTTTTTATATGGCGGCGTAGTCGGGCCGAACAGGCCCGCAGTAGTTGCAGAGGGCAGGATACAGTAGCCTGTGAGTGCTCTTTCTTGTCATCAGCCAGGTGCGGTACGAGCGGGTCGTGTGATCTCGGCACGTTCCGAAAGAGCTTACACTTGTACTGTACAGTCGGGGATCTCGCAAAATTCCTGCTCACAAGACCTCGATCCGTCCGTCACAGACCGTTTTCACGCGCTAGCTGATCCGCTCCATGCCAGTACTGTTTGATATATAGTGAGGATCTTTGAAACATGAGGCATACCGCAAACGCCCGAAAGCTGATTCAAAATCGGGTGACCGTCACGGAACACATAGGTGAAATGTGGAGCTAGGGTAAATGGAAACGTATTTGGAAGTTGAAACCGCATCAAACCGGGCCTCGTTGAATCCGACAGGATTACCAATCATACCAAGGTGTTGCGGGTCCTGGAATATTACCCTAAAGGTGTGTTGAGTGCTTCTTGCTTCGTGATAATCCACGTCTCTACAGTCGCGTCTCAAGTCCAAGCGCCAGTCCAACCGAACATTCGGTGATAACCTCTGTGAGATCCCCGAGTTGATTTGCCAATGTAAAATCGAATCACCATGCTACAGACAAGTTATATGTTACCAAGCCATTCTTTCACAGTGAGACATACGCAAAACACGGTTAACGGGGTACGTGTTACGATCTCGTACTACTACACCTACATCGACTCGATTGAGGCATACATCAGCGTTTCGGTGCAGTCTAAACAGATCGACACGGCGAGAAGCAATAATGGCTTTCCGTAACCAAAAGATTTTGATGCGTAAACCGCCGTTGAACTTCGGTCCAAAATGAGCGTTGCTCGTGGAAGCTTGGTTCAAACGTAGTGACCCCGTTTCAGAAAATCATGCTGCGAAATATAAGATACCGCGCCACGGCTTTAGAACCCACCCTACTCGCGCTTCGAACTACCGGTATGCACCAATCCTCTCCCGATCTAAAGGGTGGTATCGACATAGGTGCCATCGAGACTAAGGATGCTGCCATCGAGGTTCCCGGCGGTGCTAGGGATGCTATGGATCTTAACACTGAAGTGCATGCTAGGGTACTAAGGAAACTAGATTGGCATCTCTTGCCCGTGGTCTCGTTGCTGTATCTCCTCTCTTTCTTGTGAGTTACAGTCAAATAACTTTCCCGCTGTTTTTAATCGACGAATGTCTCGCTTTCAGGGACCGCAGTAACATTGGCGAGTACCATTCTACGTCTTGATTATGTCCATACCGCTTATGCCAAGTTTTAGGAAACGCCAGAATTGCAGGCATGTCGACAGACCTAGACCTTTTTGGACTTAGATATAATACTGCTGCCGCAATCTTCTTCGTGCGAATCTATATTTTGTTTGCATGCCTGACGTATGACCAGGTGTGACTAACATTTGATTAGGTTCCGTACGTTCTTGGACAAGCCCCATCGTGAGTAGGAGCCACGTGCATCTGATATTTGAAATCAAAGAATATCCATAGAAATATCGTCCTAAAGCTATTTCGACCGTCTCGATGGAGTATAGTAATCAGCTTTTCAACGCAGCTTAGGTTCCTGATCCAACGTGCCTGATATAGTCCCTTTAATCATGGTCGTTTGGGGTCTGGTCATGACTTTGATGTGTCTCGTGAAGACATATCCTGAACTCCTTGTGTAAGCGCTTGAAATATAGTGGACTATAATCACTGACGCTTGCTCCGTCGTGCAGTGCCCGAGTTTTCCTGGGCCTGGCTGAATCTGGACTATTCCCGGGCGTGACATACTACATTTCGTTGTGGTATCCGCGTGCTGAGCTGGCGAAGCGTATCGCGATATTCACGTCCGCTGCAACTGTGGCAGGCGCTTTTGGTGGTATTCTCGCGTGAGACCGCTTTCTTGAATTAGTATGGCATGCCGCTCACGCACCAAAAGTTTTGCCATTGAAAAAATGGAAGGGTAGGCAGCGCTTCTGACAATATTTCCTTTCATCGTCCAAGCTTGCTTTCTCCTTGCAGGATCGGTGGCCTCCATGGTTGGCAATGGATTGTGAGTCATTTCTAAGTGGTTCTGCGATGCGGTGCATTCATCCAAAGTTACTAGTTCTGCCTGGAGGGAATTGGTAAGTCACCATTATCACTGGCACTAGATAGCGATGGTTTGACTTGTTTCCACAGCTACGGTGCTTGTAGCACTCGCATGCCCCTTCCTCATGTATGATGTTTGTCCATCCATCCAGCCAGCCTTTCATCACTACTCATTTCCGTTCAGTACCCAGAGACAGCGTCATTTTTGACAGAGACTGAAAGACGCTATATCATTGAACTGATGAAGACTGACTCGCAGGGTCTTGCTACACATTATAATTCCCGTTTCGTTCTCCAGGCCGTCAAGGATTATAAAACCTACGTTCAATTTGGTATATTATTTGGGTATGTGGATAAGAGGTTGTTGTGCACCCGAGGGGTCTTTCTGACATTCATCTGGCCTAGCTTTGCTGTCCCCGGCTACGTAATTGCACTTTTCACACCAACCATCATCAATGAACTCGGTTTCTCTGCTGCTAATGCTCAACTCCTCTCCGTCCCTCCTTTCGTCGCAGGTTGTGTCTCCATCATTTTTGTCGGGGTTCTTTCTGATAGGCATCGACTTCGCGGACCGTACGTGATTGCTGGGGCATTCATCGGCATGACGGGTTTCATTACCATATACACGCAAACGAGTCCTGGTGTTACGCTTGTCGGCATTGTGCTCGCCGCAGTTGGTGTCTTTCCATGCACGCCTGTTACCCTGGCCTGGGCCAGTTCAAATGCTGGAGGGGACATCAAACGTGGCGTTGCTATTGCAATGGTGACTGGGCTTGCGGGTCTAGGAGGGTGTGTGGCATTTGTTTGTGGATATTTCATGATTTGGTAAAACCATCGCAGGATATGTTCGTCCTTTATTTTTTTCGATCCGCCCCGGTTCCACGTCGGCCTTAAAATAAGCATGGCTTTGATAAGTTCCTCGTGCGTCTCTTCTTGATGAAGTTTCCTGATCGTCGTGTTCGCTGACGGCACGTTAGGATACTGCTGACTTTATTTGCGATGTGGGATTACAACAGAATCAACAAGCAGAAGGAGAGGTTGTGCAGTGAACGTGGAATCACAAGTGATCACAAATATGGGTTCAGAGAGGATGGAGACGACAGTCCCCTGTTCAGATATGCCCTCTAGTTTCCCACCGGCACGCGATCCTTTGTGCGTAGCGATCCTGAAGCTTTGTGGACCTGTGATCATGACTTCTCCTCTCACTTTTGTTAGAATTCGGGGTGCGGGACCACGCAGCGAGAATAGTAACAAGAGAAGCTTGTTTGTCTGGGCTCTGTCAAACTGTTGGGAGTGGGAAGTACTACATCAGGATAGTGTGAGGTACACGACGAGATTATGTATGCGTTTGGAGCGGAAGCTGTGATCTCCAACACCTTTTTCTTTCTTTTTTAAAGAACTTCGTGTCTATTGTTATGCGGGGGCTGGCCCCTTGATGGACATTATATGGGCACCAGTGGCCCGGGTACGGTGTCGAATGTGTCCGTCATCTGTTCTGACAAATGTTCGCCGTATGGTTCCCATCCGTCCTGCGCTCGATGCACACGCGAGCATCTCTAGCTGGACGGTAGGGAAGAATGACAAGACTCGGTGACGGAGGTTGAGCGTTAGGAAGCTCGCCTGTTAGCACTGCGCGGAGTCAACCACTGGCACTTGGCACATTCTTCACTAGCTGATCAACCAAGTCGAAGGCGCCCAGATAAAACACTCTTGAATTCGATGACGTAGTTGCCACACATGATCGCGACGTCATTTCAAATATTTGAGATGGCTGAAATATAAAGCGGGCGTAAGGCTTTTACTTCTTTGCCGACCTTCCCGCTTGATTTGACCTTGCCCCCGCTCCGAACGACGCGACGAGACAAAGATCGCATCTACCACCACAGCGATTCCACATCCTTCACCGATCCGATGATGTCCTTGCTTCATTGATCATCAGTGCATAGCACTCCTGCACCCAGCTGACGTCGGCCATGCGCGGTGGTCAGTCGGATGACGCGGGTTGTGGGGGTGGCTCACGTTCGATGGTCTCAGTCGAGCATGTATGCGTTGGTGTGTGAAGAGAGAACGCGCGACGTTTTCAACGTGGTCAATGTTGGCTGTATGCGCTCGAATCAACGCACGCCCGCTTGATCGGTGCTGGTAAAGTCAATAGGGTGCAACTCCGACAGAGGGCCCGGTCATTGGCCCTTGAAAGCATCCCCCCTCGCGGAACAATCGACTCAAGACCAGTGGAAACGCTGATATGTCTCCAGTGCGAGGTGCTAGTTTCCCCCTTCAGCTGCTTTTGTACACAACAGAGCGGAACGAGAGCGATCATTTCATCCATCGCAGTGGTCGTGCTTCCCCATCGTCCCGCATCTGCTCCATTGATCATCCGTGCATAGCACCCTTGTGCCGAGCTGACGACAGCCATCTATAATGATGGCACAGTCGGATAACGCTGGTTGCTGGGGTGGCTCACATTTAATGGTCCATATCGAGCACGCATGCGTTGGCCGATGTGTGTAGTACCATGAGTTGGACTCTGGCGCTGTTGTTCGCGACGTGGTAACAACAAGCGTGTCGCTGATGACCATCATGACTTGATGTGCACTCGAGACTTATCGGACAATCACCGTGAGGGCTTGTGGATTTGCTCTTCCAGCCGACCCTTAAATTAGCGATAGCTTTATGCCTCGACGATCACCTGTTCACCACCGGTGATACTGCCATAATCGACGCCCGCAATTCAAGAAGACTGGGCCCTCGGAGGGTTGATACTTGAGCATCCTCGGGTCGGGTCGCCGAGCAAGAATGTTGCGATACTCCATGTTGATGAATCTGTCGCACAGATTGGAACCGGACGCCAGTGCGACTGTGTGCCACGATAAGGACAAGCTGCGGCGGGCATTATCCGACACCTCTGTCTCGAGATGTCCCTCCAGAGATACTGTGATAGTCAATCGTTCTCGAATAGACGTCAAGAGGCCGAAGCGTTCGTAAACTAGTCCTGGTCTCTGTTTCTCGATGCGTTCCCGAGTGTTCGCGCCGATGACGGCGCTGTCGCCGAGCCTGAGATGACGAACTCGGGCCCATCGATGGATGAACTCACCTGCGGGTCGCATCGACGTGTCTCGCGGCGTTGCAACTCGTGTACATCGAGGGCGAACGAAAGAGCGTGTCGAAGGCATGATTGACAAGTACCTCGAGGGACGTACTGCATTGCCCGTCTTGGCAGCCTGAGCCTCCATGATCAAATGGGTCGTCTGAACGTTCTGCCGAAATGTCGTGTGCAATGATGAAAGAGAGCAGAACCGTCACCCTATGCAGTGTACCACCGGATGGGTAGTAGCTAGTACTTAGGTTATAAGGCATTACCAGTTCTTATCGCAAGGCCAATCCCATGAACGTGCCTGGTTACAGTTTGATCTGCTCACATCTTATCTGTCATATCAGCAGCTTCATCTGAGTCCGTCATGTCTACCCCCACCGCCGATGTCGTCCTCACAACCGCGCGCTACGGCAAAGACAAGGTGCGCGTCTTCCGCGTCAAGCGCGAAAGCGATGGCGTGCACTACATCGTGGAGTACAATGTCACCTTGCTCGTTGAGGGTGATAGTATTGGTGTATCGTGAGTCGAGGATAGGCGGCGATGCCCGCCCTCGTCTCCCATGACGACGAGGAGTTGAACTCTACATGTCGCAGATACACCAAGGCGGACAATTCGGTCGTCGTCGCCACCGATTCCAGTAAGTTAATACTACCTTTCCTCATACCCACCTCGACTCACCGTTGCCGACCGTCGACAGTGAAGAACATTACCTATTGTACGTCTCTCTTCGCTTTTCAACGTTCCGTCACCTATACACTGACACGCACCAGACCTGGCCAAAGTGTCAGACCACATTCTCGTCCCTGAACACTTTGCCCTCCACCTCGGCACACACGTCCTTTCCAAATACGCACACCTCCAGAAAGCCTTCATCACTATCGAACAACTTCGTTGGTCCCGCATCACCGTGAGCGGACAGGACGCGCCGCACACACACGCGTTCCATCGGGATGGGGATGATAAACGACTCGTCCAGGTCGCGGTGAGTTTGTTGCCTTGCCCTTGACTCGATTTGGGAGGTCTTCTACTTTTTATTGATGCGGTTGCTGCGTCGACTGAAACGCGGCCCCACTTGATGGCATTCGGAGCGGAGCCGGCAATGCACCCTGTGCCGACGTTTGGAGTGGGACGCATCGACTCCACATGGACCTAGGACCCGGGGTCTAGCCCGTGGAGCCAAGGGGATTTCTTTTTTCTTATATAACTCGACTGGATAAGCGCATATATATTCCCCTCCCTCCTCGCCCACATTCAAAATTTGGATATTGATGCTCCCTCGGTCTAGCTTGAAAAGACGGATGGAAAGACGTTGGCCGCCAAGGTGACTGCGGGTATTGCTGACTTGTTGGGTACGCCAACCAAACAGACTATCGTGCTTGCCAATGTTCACTTCATTTCTGCAGTGCTCAAATCGACTGGGTCTGCATTTGAAGGATTCATCCGTGACGAGTACACGACCCTCGTCGAGGTCCCAGAACGCATTCTAAGCACCTCTGTTGACCTCGAGTACCACTTTGCGCCGGTCTCGATTCCTATTCCGACTGACCCCAAGCTGCTCGACTTTGGTTTCCCCAAGAACGTTGGTGAGGTCAGGGGAACCGTGTGGGATGCGCCCGGGGTTGCTGAACGTGCGAGGACGTCTACGCTCGATTTATTCGCGACGGACGAGAGTGCGAGCGTGCAGGTGCGTCTATGTCTTGTACTGATCGGTCACACCTTGTCATGATGAAACAGGCGACGCTGTTCAAGATGGGTGAACGAGTGATTGCGGAGAATGCTGGGGTGGTTCAGGCAACGTACAAGCTGCCCAACAAGCACTACATTCCAGTGGACATGAACTATCTCGGGGTAGACAACTTGACACCGTGAGTGATGTTTGTCTTTGTTTGTCTTTTTTTCTTGGCGCCGTGCACGGTGCAATGACGTATGAGATCGGGATAGATCGGAGCGCAGCGAGTGCTTCCCTCTCGTATCTGACTCCGATCAGACATGCCGCCTCCGATTGGTTCCCCTTTCTCGCTACGATGCGATGCGGCGGCGAGTATCGAAGACGGGCCTGTGGCATCATCATCGAACCCCATTACGTCAGTCCTTTTCCCATCGTGCCCAGCGACACGTCGACGTTCCGTGGGACCGTCCAGTGTGGTGCACGCGCAGGGACTCCAGCCTACTGCATTCTCATGCAATGGTCGGAATCTGTCCTAATCTGGTCACACACGTGTGCTGCGGAGTCCAGGGATGGGATCGGCGCGAAATACATACTGCGGAGGGCCAGTGATTGCGTGAGATCCATGGCCCAAATTTGTGACAGGAGAGGCACAGAGAGTTTCAGCTCGGCGGTGGTATGCGCTGACCTCGGACCGTTATATGAAGGGGGCACGCTCGCTACCGTGGGGAGTGCTCAATTGCGTCCCCAGCCTTCTTTTTTTGCTTCTGGGTGCTGTCGTCTTTTCCCTCGACATTTGGCGCGCTCGCGAGGGAGTTGATAGCCGGAAATGGGGGACAAATCCCGGTGCGGGGGGAATGGCACGCGACAACACGTTGTCTGTGCATGCGACGCTAATCCCTGCTTGCAGTGCGAAAGCGGAGGTCTTCGTGCCCGTGGCTGCACCCAGGTGAGTGAGCATGACGCAGTGGGTTGTTGTCTCTGACGTCAAGCCTGCCTGTGCCAGTGGTTTGATCTCCGCCACGATCTCGCGTAAACACCTGTAATCAAATTGCGTCATTCCACTCATTGTCTTGACAACCCTCGGTAACTGTATTCTGTCTTGTCTCGTCTCTTGTCTCTGGGAGGGAGTGAGACGGTCGACGGGGTACTTGGTTGGGTGGTGTCGGATTGCTAAGATGCAGGAGAGAACGGTAAGGCCGGAATAGAGGAAGTGTCGTGTGCTCGTGCCAGTGCGATGATGAATCTATGACATCATAGGACGGCAAGGCCCGATATCTGAGATCTGGGGTTGGATAGATTGATGCAGTGTAAATATATACAACTTGTGTCATCGCGTTTGGATCCACCAACTGCGAGCGACTCTCTGAGCATCGCCGACGCCGACGACAACGACAACAGCAAAACCAACTTGACGACGACGACGAGACACACGATGGGCGGTGATCACAGATGTCCAGTCTGTCAGGCTACCTTTACTCGTCCTCAACATGTAGCCCGGCACATGCGATCACGTACGTCCCACTCTCCCGCTCCACCCCATCCACTCACTCCTCAGCGCAAACCAGACACTGGTGATCGTCCCTACAAATGTCAACACTGTGGAGATCAATTTGCAAGAAGGTACGACAATCTCCACTTTCCCGTTCAATCACCTCATCCTTTGTTTTCTAGCGACCTTCTCGCCCGCCACGTCAATAAATGTCACGCCAACGAAAAGCCGCCCCCCAACAGCACCACCGGCAGTCGCAGAAAGGGCTCTGCTGCCGCATCTCGCGCGACAACCTCCAAGCAAGCCTGCGACCAGTGCGTCCAGTCCTCCCTCCCGTGTGATGGTTCCAACCCATGCTGTACGTAACCCCCATTTCTGTCGCATCATCTACTCATGGTGGCCCGTTGCTTTTCGTTCTCTGTCCCCGGATGTTTCAGCCAAATGCGTTTCCCGCAAGAGTCGTTGCACGTATGTCAAATTTCACCGGCAAACGGCTCCGACTGGTCCCGGTCACCACCCCCCCTGGTCGCCTTCCTCCTCGGCCTCGCTCAGTAGCAGCATTGGGTCTTCGCGGTTGCCGCCTCATCTGGATAGCTTCGTCCTCGTGCCACCGCCGTCCGCGCCACCTGTCGGCTCCGCCCCCTTCACGGGTTCAGACCAGATCTTCAATACCCCGTTTACCTTCAACCCTACCGCCCCAACTTTCCCTCTAAATTGGGCGACTGCAGACATGTCTCAGTTGCCCTTTTCCATGGTATCTGAACAAGACATGGCTACAAAATACCGTGCACAGACCGAGTTCCTCCGACGCACTGGTCATTCCATACTTCCCAATAGCTCCTCCACGATGCTCCCGGGTATATACGCCACCCAGCTACACCAACCACCCTCGAGTAACTGGTACCCTACATGGGGCGGATCCGGAACTTACCCTCCGTTGGATGATACCAAGCCATTTGATGGTATAACGAGGACACACTCGTTCACGTCCTCGGAACCGACTTCGTTTGCCCCCGATGTCTATGGTGCTGGTTTCATTGGCTCCGGCTACCGCCCCAGGAGAGAGTCTTTGGACTTTAGCGATAGCAGCAGCGCGACCTCGCAATCTGTCCCTTCTAGCGCCTCATCTTCGAGCGTGCATCTTCCACTCCCTCCGAACGAGATGTGTGATGGTAACTCAGAGGAGATGCAAACCCACGACGCGCATATACTGCATCATCAACGTAATAACTCGATGCCCACATCTCAACCTCCGTCGTTTCCTGGTTCTTTGCAGCCACCTCCGCCACAGCCACCGCACCGCGTCGGTGAAGGCGGTTTCTCATCTGCGTTTGGTCTCATGTCCATTGACGATCCAAACGTGCTCGCTGGTCTTTCTTCCGACGGGATTCCGTTCTTCTCCCACCTCGGTATGGGCGTGTTGCCTCATTCACCCAATGCGACGCCGATGCCGGCGCGCGTGCAACATCGCCATACACACCAAAGTCGCGACCGTGGGGTATCGCTGAGTGCGTTCCCCACGCCCGGGCTGACTAAAGAAGCGGCGGATACGCGGGAGCTCAAGGATATGTGGAAAACGTACATGCGCTCACCTCTGAGTGGGCCAGGGACGGCGGCGCTAGATCTATCGACGACGCAACCGTCGCTCACACAAATGCCACAGTCGCCGTCGGGTCGGCGGCGCATGAGGGTGTCATCGCTGCCAAGCGTGACCCCGACGGTAGAAAAGGGTCATCCGCTCATGATAAATGGGGCTGGGCATGGTGCGGGCACGGTGCGCACGACGGTGCATGGGAACCCAGAGGATTTGAGGAGCTATGAGGCGGCCGTGAATGCGCGGAGTGCGTCGCTCAAGTTAAACCTTGTGCCGAGACGGAAAGGGGTGCGACCGAGTTTGAATGGCAGTCCGCCGATGCATGGCATGGAGGCATCCTCTTCTTCGTCTGTTGCTGTGGGTCAAGCGGATCTTCAAGGAATCAGTCGACCGTCGAGTTCGAGTTCGACGTCATCGTTAGCGCAGGCGTTTACGTTGCCTTCTTTACAGCGGCATCCTTCCCAGCAACAAAATCATGCTCACACCCACCCATCACATGCACATGTACCGGTGTCGGGTGTGGTGAAGCCCCCGCCGATGCAGATTGCGTCGATTTCGTTGCCAATCGCACCTTCCATGTCTGGGCTGCATTCAAGTTCCCACTCACACTCGCACGGCCACGGCCACTCGCATTCACGTGCACACTCGGCCGCATTTGGATCTTCTACCTCCCTCACGTTCGAACCTAGTTCGCGCGAGTCAAGCGTGACGAGCGATGGGACGGGAACTGGTGGAAGTGGGAGCGACGGCGAGGCGTTTCGGCCTTCGTTTAAGCGGTATCCGTCGCAGACGTTGGTACCTGCAAGTTCGAAGCGGGCGTTGGTGCAGAGGGGGGGTGGAGAGTCCAAGGGTGTAAAGGTGGACAAGGGGGGTTTGAAGGGGAAGGATCGAGATGAGCGTGCGGAAGAGATGAAGAATGGTATGGGGATTGAGGGTTTCGAGCATGTTGGGGTGAGTGCGGGTGTCCGGTCGCCCCGGTCGAGACCCATCGCGGCGCTCCCCGAGCGGGCGAAGCGGGGCTAGATGTTTCGTAATGCGATGGCCAACAAATTGTGGTTCGTTCGAACTGTGTATCAGCTTTTGCTACGCGGCTTCGGCTTCCTTTTGCTGACCATCTCTCGTCTGTTCTTTCTTTTTGTTCGTTGTCCTCGATGGGTTTTTTGTTTGATCTCGCGCAGCGTACTCGCTGGCTCTCTTTTCGTTGCTCCTTTTTGGCCAGTCACTGGTTTCTTTTACATCGTGCCGGTACAGTACTAGTACGTGACGTCTTTACCCCCGTTTGATGCCGCATCTCGTGTTACAATTCAAACAACACAAGTCCAGTGAACTCGAATGAGTAAGAACGACTATTCCTGGACCCGTAGGGGGAAATTCGGGTGAACGCGGGAAGCAAAGTTCTGTAGCGCGGAAAATCCCGACACTAGTAAGCGCACAATGAACCACAGCACCTACCGAATTAGGATATTTCCAGTCGGAGATGTGCATTTAAAGTCCACCTGTATGTCAAAATTATTCGCACTGTTCTGCAACGGGCTGTCAAACCACAATGCGCGGTATTCAGTGACACTGGTAGTCTTGAGACGTTTTTGGAAAGCGCTCTCTAGTGTCGGGATTTTCTGTGCTCCATAACATCTGGAGACATTTACCTGAGGACAAGGGGATCGAGTCATGCATGTCACACCTTTAATCCAAATCAGGTGAACTTTCGCCCGTTTTGGATGGCATCATCCCGTTTTAGATTTAATCCCTAAAAAGTGAAGTCACAGAGAATCTGTCTAAGTCCTCAGATCACCATAATCATCCTGACCCCTATAAGAGAAAAGGCACGGGTATACCTGGGTGTCAGATCACTCATGTACGAAGATGAGTGCACATGCATCGTTTGTGTTTGCATTCATCTTTGTAAACAAACAGGGGGACGAGGGATTGCAAGAGGGAGGGTGATGGCGGCTACTCGGAGGTGACAGCGCTTGTGTACAAACACGGAAGATGCCAGTGAATCGCAATCACTCACGTACGAAGATGAGTGCACATGCATTGTTTGTGTTTGCATTCATCTTTGTAAGTGAACGGAGGGAATGAGGAAGGGTGAGGGTGACTCGGAGGCAACAGTGTTTGTGTACTCGTACGAATTATGCAGAGGGTGTCAGTGGATCATGATTGCTCACATACGAAGACGAGCGCATATTTGTAAGTGAATGGGGGGATGGAGGAGAGGACGGAGGAGGGTGAGGGCGACTCAGAGGTGGCAGCGCTCATGTACAAACATGAATGTTCGTGTTTGTATGCGGTGGGGAGTTGAAAGTGGGGCCTATTGGAATTGCTACTTCCAATTGGTGCAAAGGCAACAGCAAAGGGGAGATACCCAGTGAGAGAGAACACTACTCACTATACTGTTGGTAGCACTTGCAAGTAAGTCTTGCTAGAAGTTATCACGCTTTGGGGTGCGAGAGAACTTAGTAAATTAGGGGTGTAAGGCCCGAGTATTTATACGTAAAGGACTGTTTGTCCTTGTATATGGATAAATGCCATAAAGGGCATGAAACGACCATAAAAGGTGTATGAATAAGCCATGCGCAGTAACGTTGTGCTATGGTGTGATCATGGTGCAATATGTTGCAATAATGATGTCGTATGACATCATGTGAAATCTGAATAAGAATGTCGTCATGTGGGTCTAGAACACTTATGAAATAAGGTTATAATGTTAATCATAAAAAGCGAACTAAAGTTAATAGTAAAATATGAGATTTTCAACACTCCACCTCGCTGTTCATGACATAGCAGAATAAGGAATAATCCTTAACTTCTTATGGTTTTCTTCAAAATGCTGCCAGGTCAGATTCTTGGTAAAGGTATCTGCAACCTGTTCGGTGGTGGGAACATAGTATAACTTGATCTTCCCGTCATGGACGCATTCACAGATACAGTGTTCTGGAATCTTGATATGTTTCATGCGTCCTTCCTGTGCAGGGTTAGAAGCAAGAAAGATGGCACCTTGGTTATTGACAAGAAGAGGAATGGAAAGAAGTTTGAACTTCAATTCGGATAAAAGATTCCGAATCCATGACAGCTGCTTAGCTGCTTCTGTCATACCAACGTACTCTGCTTCTGTAGAAGATAATGTAACCTTGCGTTGTCGCCTCGATAGCCAAGAAACTATGCCTTCACCTAAGAAGACAGCATAGCCAGAGGTTGATCGACGAGTTTCGTGATCACCAGCCCAATCAGTATCCGAGTATGCCACAAGACCAGTTTTACTGGTGCCATCATATTTGATGCAGAGAGAAGGTGTACCAGCGAGGTACCACACAATATAGAGTGCCTTCTGCAGATGGTCTTCCGAAGGATTGGAAGAGAACTGTGACATCTTGATAACCGCTTGTGCAATATCTGGATGAGTTCCTAGCATGATATAGAGGAGGGAACCAATCACAGATGGGTAGCGACTGCGAAGTTGTGAAGAGGATTGAGTCGTGTTGGACAATGGATTATACCCAGAGGGAAGAGGAGTTCGAGCGACTTTGGCATTGTTGAGCTTGAAACACTTTATGACTTTGTGAGCATATACAGTTTGATCAAGCTTGAGAGTCTTCTTGACTCGATCCCTAGTGATCCGCATGCCAAGATATTCTTTCGCATCTCCTAAATCACGACTTTCCCATTTCTTCATGAATTCAGCTTTCTTCAGCTTTAGATAGGAGCGGTTTGATCCCATAAAAAGTGCATCATCAACATAAATGACCAAAATGATAAGATCCTGACTGTTAAAATGAACATAAACTCCAGGATCGGCAAAAGTCCTATGAAATCCCATTTTGAGAAGGGATTCATGTAAGGCCTTGTTCCATTGTAGTGCAGCTTGTTTCAAACTGTAAATGGCTTTAAGCAAGTGACAAACTTTCTTCTCTTGACCCTTCTTTATGAAACCTTCGGTTTAAAGATCCCTGCCCAGCTGTGATGGTATCCTAAGAGTAGAAAACCTAACAAAACAGACTGTAGCAAGAGTAGAAATAGTTAGTGGGTACGATTAGTTCG